>CAKAJE020002009.1:0-68798 GCA_916610135.2 Macropis europaea
TTTGTTCAATTTATGTCGCTCCTATTTCAGATAGCGTATTGGGCTAAGCGGCATCTCAAAGCGCATGAAATGGCGATTAAAATGCACTGTTAAACTTCCAGAGTAGGGCAAACAGAGACCCGACTAGATCATTTTATAATACGGTTAATATAAGAATTCAGCGTAATTCTCTCACATTTGTTCAATTTACGTCGCTCCTATTTCAGATAGCGTATTGGGCTAGGCGGCATCTTAAAGCGCGTGGAAGGGCGAGTAAAATGCACTACTAAACTTCTATGATAGGGCAATCAGAGTCCCGATTAGATCATTTTATATTTTGGTTAATATAAGAATTCAGCGAAATTCTATCACATTTGTTCAATTTACGTTGCTCCTATTTCAGATAGCGTATTGGGCTAAGCGGCACCTCAAAGCGCATGAAATGACGAGTGAAATGCACTATTAAACTTCTAGGGTTGGGCGAACAAAGACCCGATTAGATCATTTTACATTAAGATTATTATAAGAATTCAGCGAAATTCTATCACATTTGTTCAATTTACGTTGCTCCTATTTCAGATAGCGTATTGGGCTAAGCGGCACCTCAAAGCGCATGAAATGACGAGTGAAATGCACTATTAAACTTCTAGGGTTGGGCGAACAAAGACCCGATTAGATCATTTTACATTAAGATTATTATAAGAATTCAGCGAAATTCTATCACATTTGTTCAATTTACGTCGCTCCTATTTCAGATAGCGTATTGGGCTAAGCGGCACCTCAAAGCGCATGAAATGACGAGTGAAATGCACTATTAAACTTCTATGGTTGGGCGAACAAAGACCCGATTAGATCATTTTACATTAAGATTATTATAAGAATTCAGCGAAATTCTATCACATTTGTTCAATTTACGTCGCTCCTATTTCAGATAGCGTATTGGGCTAAGCGCCATCTCAAAGCGCATGAAATGGCGAGCAATGTGCACTATTAAACTTCTAGGATAAGGCAAACAGAGACCCGATTAGATAATTTTATATTACGGTTAATATAAGAATTCAGGGTAATTCTATCACGTTTGTTCAATGTACGACGCTCCTATTTCAGATAGCGTATTGGGCTAAGCGGCATCTCAAAGCGCATGAAATGGCGAGTAAAATGCACTGTTAAACTTCTAGGGTAGGGCAAACAGAGACCCGATTAGATCATTTCATATTATTGTTTATTTAAGAATTCAGAAAAATTCTATCACATTTGTTCAATTTACGTCGCTCCTATTTCAGATAGCGTACTGGGCTAGGCGGAATCTTAAAGCGCATGGACTGGAGAGTAAAATGCACAATTAAACTTCTATGATAGGGCAATCAGAGACCCGATTAGATCATTCTATATTTTGGTTAATATAAGAATTCAGCGAAACTCTATCACAATTGTTCTATTTACGTTGCTCCTATTTCAGATAGCGTATTGGGCTAAGCGGCATCTCAAAGCGCATGAAATGGCAAGTGAAATGCACTATCACACTTCTAGGGTAGGGCGAACAGAGACCCGATTAGATCATTTTACATTAAGGTTAATATAAGTATTCAGGGAAATCCTATCACATTTGTTCAAATTACGTCGCTCCTATTTCAGATAGCGTATTGGGCTAAGCGGCATCTCAAAGCGCATGAAATGGCGAGTGAAATGCACTATTACACTTCTAGGGTAGGGCGAACAGACACCCCACTAGATCATTTTACATTAAGGTTAATATAAGTATTCAGGGATATTCTATCACATTTGTTCAATTTACGTCGCTCCTATTTCAGATAGCGTATTGGACTAAGCTGCTTCTCAAAGCGCATGAAATGGCGATTAAAATGCACTGTTAAACTTCTAGGGTAGGGGCAAACAGAGACCCGATTAGATCATTTTATATTATGGTTAATATAAGAATTCAGCGAAATTCTATCACAATTGTTCTATTTACGTCGCTCCTATTTCAGATAGCGTATTGGGCTAAGCGGCATCTCAAAGCGCATGAAATGGCGAGTGAAATGCACTATTACATTTCTAGGGTAGGGCGAACAGAGACCCGATTAGATCATTTTTCATTAAGGTTAATATAAGTATTCCGGGGTATTCTATCACATTTGTTCAATTTACGTCGCTCCTATTTCCGATAGCGTATTGGGCTAAGCTGCTTCTCAAAGCGCATGAAATGGCGATTAAAATGCACTGTTAAACTTCTAGGGTAGGGCAAACAGAGACCCGATTAGATCATTTTATATTATGGTTAATTTAAGAATTCAGCCAAATTCTATCACAATTTGTTCAATTTACGTCGCTCCTATTTCAGATAGCGTATTGGGCTAAGCGGCATCTCAAAGCGCATGAAATGACGAGTGAAATGCACTATTAAACTTCTAGGGTAGGGCGAAGAGAGAACCGATTAGATCATTTTACATTAAGGTTAATATAAGAATTCAGGGAAATTCTATCACGTTTTTCAATTTACGTCGCTCCTATTTCAGATAGCGTATTGGGCTAAGCGGGATCTCAAAGCGCATGAAATGGCGAGTAAAATGCACTATTAAACTTCTAGGGTAAGGCAAACAGAGACCCGATCAGATCATTTTATATTACGGTTAATATAAGGAATTCAGCGTAATTCTATCATATTTGTTCAATTTACGTCGCTCCTATTTCAGATGCGTATTGAGCTAAGCGGCATCTCAAAGGGCATGAAATGGCGAGTAAAATGCACTATTAAACTTCTAGGGTAGGGCAAACAGAGACCCGATTAGATCATTTTATATTATGGTTAATTAAGAATTCAGCCAAATTCTGTCACATTTGTTCAATTTACGTCGCTCCTATTTCAGATAGCGTACTGGGCTAGGCGGAATCTTAAAGCGCATGGACTGGAGAGTAAAATGCACAATTAAACTTCTATGATAGGGCAATCAGAGACCCGATTAGATCATTTTATATTTTGGTTAATATAAGAATTCAGCGAAACTCT
Source organism: Macropis europaea (assembly GCA_916610135.2). Taxonomy (NCBI): domain Eukaryota; kingdom Metazoa; phylum Arthropoda; class Insecta; order Hymenoptera; family Melittidae; genus Macropis; species Macropis europaea. The sequence goes on from CAKAJE020002009.1 coordinate 2,987, forward strand.
ATCACAATTGTTCTATTTACGTCGCTCCTATTTCAGATAGCGTATTGGGCTAAGCGGCATCTCAAAGTGCATGAAATGGCAAGTGAAATGCACTATCACACTTCTAGGGTAGGGCGAACAGAGACCCGACTAGATCATTTTGCATTAAGGTTAATATAAGTATTCAGGGAAATCCTATCACATTTGTTCAAATTACGTCGCTCCTATTTCAGATAGCGTATTGGGCTAAGCGGCATCTCAAAGCGCATGAAATGGCGAGTGAAATGCACTATTACACTTCTAGGGTAGGGCGAACAGAGAACCGATTAGATCATTTTACATTAAGGTTAATATAAGAATTCAGGGAAATTCTATCGCGTTGGTTCAATTTATGTCGCTCCTATTTCAGGTAGCGTATTGGGCTAAGCGGCATCTCAAAGCGCATGAAATGGCGATTAAAATGCACTGTTAAACTTCCAGGGTAGGGCAAACAGAGACCCGACTAGATCATTTTATAATACGGTTAATATAAGAATTCAGCGTAATTCTCTCACATTTGTTCAATTTACGTCGCTCCTATTTCAGATAGCGTATTGGGCTAGGCGGCATCTTAAAGCGCGTGGAAGGGCGAGTAAAATGCACTACTAAACTTCTATGATAGGGCAATCAGAGTCCCGATTAGATCATTTTATATTTTGGTTAATATAAGAATTCAGCGAAATTCTATCACATTTGTTCAATTTACGTTGCTCCGATTTCAGATAGCGTATTGGGCTAAGCGGCACCTCAAAGCGCATGAAATGACGAGTGAAATGCACTATTAAACTTCTATGGTTGGGCGAACAAAGACCCGATTAGATCATTTTACATTAAGATTATTATAAGAATTCAGCGAAATTCTATCACATTTGTTCAATTTACGTCGCTCCTATTTCAGATAGCGTATTGGGCTAAGCGCCATCTCAAAGCGCATGAAATGGCGAGCAATGTGCACAATTAAACTTCTAGGATAAGGCAAACAGAGACCCGATTAGATAATTTTATATTACGGTTAATATAAGAATTCAGGGTAATTCTATCACGTTTGTTCAATGTACGACGCTCCTATTTCAGATAGCGTATTGGGCTAAGCGGCATCTCAAAGCGCATGAAATGGCGAGTAAAATGCACTGTTAAACTTCTAGGGTAGGGCAAACAGAGACCCGATTAGATCATTTCACATTATTGTTTATTTAAGAATTCAGAAAAATTCTATCACATTTGTTCAATTTACGTCGCTCCTGTTTCAGATAGCTTATTGGGCTAAGCGGCATCTCAATGCGCATGAAATGGCGGGTAAAATGCACTGCTAAACTTGTAGGGTAGGGCAAACAGAGACCCGATTAGATCATTTTATATTATGGTTAATTTAAGATGTCAGCAAAATTCTGTCACATTGTTCAATTTACGTCGCTCCAATTTCAGATAGCCTACTGGGCTGGGCAGCATCTTAAAGCGCGTGGAATGGCGAGCAAAATGCACTATTAAACTTCTATGATAGGGCAATCAGAGACCCGACTAGATCATTTTATATTTTGGTTAATATAAGAATTCAGCGAAATTCTATCACAATTGTTCAATTTACGTCGCTCCTATTTCAGATAGCGTATTGGGGCTAAGCGGCATCTCAAAGCGCATGAAATGACGAGTGGAAGGCACTATTAAACTTCTAGGGTAGGGCGAAGAGAGAACCGATTAGATCATTTTACATTAAGGTTAATATAAGAATTCAGGGAAATTCTATCACGTTTTTCCAATTTACGTCGCTCCTATTTCAGATAGCGTATTGGGCTAAGTGGCATCTCAAAGCGCATGAAATGGCGAGTAAAATGCACTGTTAAACTTCTAGGGTAGGGCAATCAGAGAGCCGATTAGATCATTTTATATTACGGTTAATATAAGAATTCAGCGTAATTCTATCACATTTGTTCAATTTACGTCGCTGATATTTCAGATAGCGTATTGGGCTAAGCGGCATCAGAAAGCGCAAGAAATGGCGAGTAAAATGCACTATTAAACTTCTAGGGTAGGGTAAACAGAAACCCGATAAGATCATTTTATATTATGGTTAATTTAAGAATCCAGCGAAACTCTAACATATTTGTTCAATTTACGTCGCTCCTATTTCAGATAGCATATTGGGCTAAGCGGCATCTCAAAGCGCACGAAGTGGCGAGTAAAATGCACTTTTAATCTTCTAGGGTAAGGCAAACAGAGACCCGATTAGATCATTTTATAATACGGTTAATATAAGAATTCAGCGTAATTCTCTCACATTTGTTCAATGTACGTCGCTCCTATTGCAGATAGCGTATTGGGCTAAGCGGGATCTCAAAGCGCATGAAATGGCGAGTAAAATGCACTATTAAACTTCTAGGGTAAGGCAAACAGAGACCCGATCAGATCATTTTATATTACGGTTAATATAAGAATTCAGCGTAATTCTATCATATTTGTTCAATTTACGTCGCTCCTATTTCAGATGCGTATTGGGCTAAGCGGCATCTCAAAGGGCATGAAATGGCGAGTAAAATGCACTATTAAACTTCTAGGGTAGGGCAAACAGAGACCCGATTAGATCATTTTATATTATGGTTAATTTAAGAATTCAGCCAAATTCTGTCACACTTGTTCAATTTACGTCGCTCCTATTTCAGATAGCGTACTGGGCTAGGCGGAATCTTAAAGCGCATGGACTGGAGAGTAAAATGCACAATTAAACTTCTATGATAGGGCAATCAGAGACCCGATTAGATCATTTTATATTTTGGTTAATATAAGAATTCAGCGAAACTCTATCACAATTGTTCTATTTACGTCGCTCCTATTTCAGATAGCGTATTGGGCTAAGCGGCATCTCAAAGCGCATGAAATGGCAAGTGAAATGCACTATCACACTTCTAGGGTAGGGCGAACAGAGACCCGACTAGATCATTTTGCATTAAGGTTAATATAAGTATTCAGGGAAATCCTATCACATTTGTTCAAATTACGTCGCTCCTATTTCAGATAGCGTATTGGGCTAAGCGGCATCTCAAAGCGCATGAAATGGCGAGTGAAATGCACTATTACACTTCTAGGGTAGGGCGAACAGAGACCCCATTAGATCATTTTACATTAAGGTTAATATAAGTATTCAGGGATATTCTATCACATTTGTTCAATTTACGTCGCTCCTATTTCAGATAGCGTATTGGACTAAGCTGCTTCTCAAAGCGCATGAAATGGCGATTAAAATGCACTGTTAAACTTCTAGGGTAGGGCAAACAGAGACCCGATTAGATCATTTTATATTATGGTTAATATAAGAATTCAGCGAAATTCTATCACAATTGTTCTATTTACGTCGCTCCTATTTCAGATAGCGTATTGGGCTAAGCGGCATCTCAAAGCGCATGAAATGGCGAGTGAAATGCACTATTACACTTCTAGGGTAGGGCGAACAGAGAACCGATTAGATCATTTTACATTAAGGTTAATATAAGAATTCAGGGAAATTCTATCGCGTTGGTTCAATTTATGTCGCTCCTATTTCAGGTAGCGTATTGGGCTAAGCGGCATCTCAAAGCGCATGAAATGGCGATTAAAATGCACTGTTAAACTTCCAGGGTAGGGCAAACAGAGACCCGACTAGATCATTTTATAATACGGTTAATATAAGAATTCAGCGTAATTCTCTCACATTTGTTCAATTTACGTCGCTCCTATTTCAGATAGCGTATTGGGCTAGGCGGCATCTTAAAGCGCGTGGAAGGGCGAGTAAAATGCACTACTAAACTTCTATGATAGGGCAATCAGAGTCGCGATTAGATCATTTTATATTTTGGTTAATATAAGAATTCAGCGAAATTCTATCACATTTGTTCAATTTACGTTGCTCCTATTTCAGATAGCGTATTGGGCTAAGCGGCACCTCAAAGCGCATGAAATGACGAGTGAAATGCACTATTAAACTTCTAGGGTTGGGCGAACAAAGACCCGATTAGATCATTTTACATTAAGATTATTATAAGAATTCAGCGAAATTCTATCACATTTGTTCAATTTACGTCGCTCCTATTTCAGATAGCGTTTTGGGCTAAGGGCCATCTCAAAGCGCATGAAATGGCGAGCAATGTGCACTATTAAACTTCTAGGATAAGGCAAACAGAGACCCGATTAGATAATTTTATATTACGGTTAATATAAGAATTCAGGGTAATTCTATCACGTTTGTTCAATGTACGACGCTCCTATTTCAGATAGCGTATTGGGCTAAGCGGCATCTCAAAGCGCATGAAATGGCGAGTAAAATGCACTGTTAAACTTCTAGGGTAGGGCAAACAGAGACCCGATTATATCATTCCATATTATGGGTTATTTAAGAATTCAGAAAAATTCTATCACATTTGTTCAATTTACGTCGCTCCTATTTCAGATAGCTTATTGGGCTAAGCGGCATCTCAATGCGCATGAAATGGCGGGTAAAATGCACTGCTAAACTTGTAGGGTAGGGCAAACAGAGACCCGATTAGATCATTTTATATTATGGTTAATTTAAGATGTCAGCAAAATTCTGTCACATTTGTTCAATTTACGTCGCTCCAATTTCAGATAGCCTACTGGGCTGGGCAGCATCTTAAAGCGCGTGGAATGGCGAGCAAAATGCACTATTAAACTTCTATGATAGGGCAATCAGAGACCCGACTAGATCATTTTATATTTTGGTTAATATAAGAATTCAGCGAAATTCTATCACAATTGTTCAATTTACGTCGCTCCTATTTCAGATAGCGTATTGGGCTAAGCGACATCTCAAACAGCATGAAATGACGAGTGAAATGCACTATTAAACATCTATGATAGGGCAAACAGAGACCCGATTAGATCATTTTATATTATGGTTAATTTAAGAATTCAGCGAAATTCTCTCACATTTGTTCAATTTACGTCGCTCCTATTTCAAATAGCGTACTGGGCTAAGCGGCATCTCAAAGCGCATGAAATGGCGAGTAAAATGCACTATTAAACTTCTAGGGTAGGGCAAACAGAGACCCGATTAGATCATTTTATATTATGGTTAATTTAAGAATTCAGCGTAATTCTATCACATTTGTTCAACTTACGTCGCTCGTATTTCAGATAGCGTACTGGGCTAGGCGGCATCTTAAAGCGCGTGGAAGGGCGAGTAAAATGCACTACTAAACTTCTATGATAGGGCAATCAGAGTCCCGATTAGATCATTTTATATTTTGGTTAATATAAGAATTCAGCGAAATTCTATCACATTTGTTCAATTTACGTTGCTCCTATTTCAGATAGCGTATTGGGCTAAGCGGCACCTCAAAGCGCATGAAATGACGGGTGAAATGCACCATCAAACTTCTAGGGTTGGGCGAACAAAGACCCGATTAGATCATTTTACATTAAGATTATTATAACAATTCAGCGAAATTCTATCACATTTGTTCAATTTACGTCGCTCCTATTTCAAATAGCGTATTGGGCTAAGCGCCATCTCAAAGCGCATGAAATGGCGAGCAATGTGCACTATTAAACTTCTAGGATAAGGCAAACAGAGACCCGATTAGATAATTTTATATTACGGTTAATATAAGAATTCAGGGTAATTCTATCACGTTTGTTCAATGTACGACGCTCCTATTTCAGATAGTGTATTGGGCTAAGCGGCATCTCAAAGCGCATGAAATGGCGAGTAAAATGCACTGTTAAACTTCTAGGGTAGGGCAAACAGAGACCCGATTAGATCATTTCATATTATGGTTTATTTAAGAATTCAGAAAAATTCTATCACATTTGTTCAATTTACGTCGCTCCTATTTCAGATAGCTTATTGGGCTAAGCGGCATCTCAATGCACATGAAATGGCGAGTAAAATGCACTGCTAAACTTGTAGGGTAGGGCAAACAGAGACCCGATTAGATCATTTTATATTATGGTTAATTTAAGATGTCAGCGAAATTCTGTCACATTTGTTCAATTTACGTCGCTCCAATTTCAGATAGCGTACTGGGCTGGGCAGCATCTTAAAGCGCGTGGAATGGCGGGCAAAATGCACTATTAAACTTCTATGATAGGGCAATCAGAGACCCGACTAGATCATTTTATATTTTGGTTAATATAAGAATTCAGCGAAATTCTATCACAATTGGTCAATTTACGTCGCTCCTATTTCAGATAGCGTATTGGGCTAAGCGGCTTCTCAAAGCGCATGAAATGACGAGTGGAAGGCACTATTAAACTTCTAGGGTAGGGCGAAGAGAGAACCGATTAGATCATTTTACATTAAGGTTAATATAAGAATTCAGGGAAATTCTATCACGTTTTTCAATTTACGTCGCTCCTATTTCAGATAGCGTATTGGGCTAAGCGGCATCTCAAAGCGCATGAAATGGCGAGTAAAATACACTGTTAAACTTCTAGGGTCGGGCAATCAGAGAGCCGATTAGATCATTTTATATTACGGTCAATATAAGAATTCAGCGTAATTCTATCACATTTGTTCAATTTACGTCGCTGATATTTCAGATAGCGTATTGGGCTAAGCGGCATCACAAAGCGCAAGAAATGGCGAGTAAAATGCACTATTAAACTTCTAGGGTAGGGCAAACAGAGACCCGATAAGATCATTTTATATTATGGTTAATTTAAGAATCCAGCGAAACTCTATCATATTTGTACAATTTACGTCGCTCCTATTTCAGATAGCGTATTGGGCTAAGCGGCATCTCAAAGCGCATGAAGTGGCGAGTAAAATGCACTTTTAATATTCTAGGGTAAGGCAAACAGAGACCCGATTAGATCATTTTATAATACGGTTAATATAAGAATTCAGCGTAATTCTCTCACATTTGTTCAATGTACGTCGCTCCTATTGCAGATAGCGTATTGGGCTAAGCGGGATCTCAAAGCGCATGAAATGGCGAGTAAAATGCACTATTAAACTTCTAGTGTAGGGCAAACAGAGACCCGATTAGATCATTTCAAATTATGGTTTATTTAAGAATTCAGAAAAATTCAATCACATTTGTTCAATTTACGTCGCTCCTATTTCAGATAGCGTATTGGACTAAGCTGCTTCTCAAAGCGCATGAAATGGCGATTAAAATGCACTGTTAAACTTCTAGGGTAGGGCAAACAGAGACCCGATTAGATCATTTTATATTATGGTTAATTTAAGAATTCAGCCAAATTCTATCACATTTGTTCAATTTACGTCGCTCCTATTTCAGATAGCGTACTGGGCTAGGCGGCATCTTAAAGCGCATGAAATGACGAGTGAAACGCACTATTAAACTTCTAGGGTAGGGCGAACAGAGAACCGATTAGATCATTTTACATTAAGGTTAATATAAGAATTCAGGGAAATTCTATCACGTTTGTTCAACTTATGTCGCTCCTATTTCAGGTAGCGTATTGGGCTAAGCGGCATCTCAAAGCGCATGAAATGGCGATTAAAATGCACTGTTAAACTTCCAGGGTAGGGCAAACAGATACCCGATTAGATCATTTCATATTATGGTTTATTTAAGAATTCAGAAAAATTCTATCACATTTGTTCAATTTACGTCGCTCCTATTTCAGATAGCTTATTGGGCTAAGCGGCATCTCAAAGCGCATGAAATGACGAGTGAAATGCACTATTAGACTTCTAGGATAAGGCAAACAGAGACCCGATTAGATCATTTTATATTACGGTTAATATAAGAATTCAGCGTAATTCTATCACATTTGTTCAACGTACGTCGCTCCTATTTCAGATAGCGTACTGGGCTACGCGGCATCTCAAAGCGCATGAAATGGCGAATACAATGCACTATTAAACTTCTAGGCTAGGGCGAACAGAGACCCGATTAGATCATTTTACATTATCGTTAATAAAAGAATTCAGCGAAATTCTGTCACATTTGTTAAATTTACGTCGCTCCTATTTCAGATAGCGTATTGGGCTAGGCGGCAGCTTAAAGCACGTGGAATGGCGAGTGAAATGCACTGTTAAACTTCGATGATAGGGCAATCAGAGACCCGATTAGATCATTTTATATTTGGGTTAATATATGAATTCAGGGAAATTCTATCACATTTGTTCAATTTACGTCGCTCCTATTTCAGATAGCCTACTGGGCTAGCCGGTCTCTTAGAGCGCGTGGAATGGCGAGTAAAATGCACTATTAAACTTCTAGGATAAGGCAAACAGAGACCCGATTAGATCATTCTATAATTTGGTTAATATAAGAATTCAGCGAAATTCTATCACATTTGTTCAATTTACGTCGCTCCTATTTCAGATAGCGTATTGGGCTAAGCGGAATCTCAAAGCGCATGAAATGACGAGAAAATGCACTATTAAACTTCTATGATAAGGCAATCAGAGACCCGATTAGATCATTTTATAATTTGGTTAATATAAGAATTAAGCGTAATTCTATCACATTTGTTCAATTTACGTCGCTCCTATTTCAGATAGCTTATTGGGCTAAGCGGCATCTCAAAGCGCATGAAATGGCGAGTGAAATGCACCATTAGACTTCTATGGTAGGGCGAACAGAGACCCGATTAGATCATTTTCATTAAGGTTAATATAAGAATTCAGGGAAATTCTATCACATTTGTTCAATTTACGTTGCGCCTATTTCAGATAGCGTATTGGGCTATGCGGCATCTCAAAGCACATGCAATGGCGAGTAAAATGCACTATTAAACTTCTAGGATAAGGCAAACAGAGACCCGATTAGATCATTTTATATTACGGTTAATATAAGAATTCAGCGTAATTCTATCACATTTGTTCAACTTACGTCGCTCCCATTTTAGATAGCGTACTGGGCTAGGCGGCATCTTAAAGCGCGTGGAATGGCGAGTAAAATGCACTACTATACTTCTATGATAGGGCAATCAGAGACCCGATTAGATCATTTTATATTTTGTTTAATATAAGATTTCAGGGAAATTCTATCACATTTGTTCAATTTACGTCGCTCCTGTTTCAGATAGCGTATTCGGGTAAGCGGCATTTCAGAGCGCATGAAATGGCGAATGAAATGCACTATTAAACTTCTAGGCTAGGGCGAACAGAGACCCGATCAGATCATTTTACATTATGGTTAATAAAACAATTCAGCGAAATTCTATCACATTTGTTCAACTTACGTCGCTCCTATTTCATTTAGCGTATTGGGCTAAGCGGCATCTCAAAGCGCATGAAATGCCGAATAAAATGCACCATTAAACTTCTAGGGTAAGGCAAACAGAGACCCGATTAGATCATTTTATATTACGGTTAATAAAAGAATTCAGCGAAATTCTATCACATTTGTTCAATTTACATCGCTCCTATTTCAGATAGCGTATTGGGCTAAGCGGCACCTCAAATCGCATGAAATGGCGAGTAAAATGCACTATTAAACTTCTCGGCTAGGGCGAACAGAGACCCGATTATATCATTTTACATTATGGTTAATAAAAGAATTCAGCGAAATTCTATCACATTTGTTCAACTTACGTCGCTCCTATTTCAGATAGCGTATTGGGCTACGCGGCATCTCAAAGCGCATGAAATGGCGAGTAAAATACACTATTAAACTTCTAGGGTAGGGCAAACAGAGACCCGATTAGATCATTTTACATTAAGGTTAACATAAGAATTCAGCAAAATTCTATCACATTTGTTCAATTTACGTCGTTCCTATTTCAGATAGCATACTGGGCTAGGCGGCATCTTAAAGCGCGTGGAATGGCTAGTAAAATGCACTTCTAAGCTTCTATGATAGGGCAATCAGAGACCCGATTAGATCATTTTATATTTTGTTCAATATAAGATTTCAGGGAAATTCTATCACATTTGTTCAATTTACGTCGCTCCTAATTCAGACAGCGTATTGGGCTACGCGGCATCTCAAAGCGCATGAAATGGCGAATACAATGCACTATTAAACTTCTAAGCTAGGGAGAACAGAGACCCGATTAGATCATTTTACATTATGGTTAATAAAAGAATTCAGCGAAATTCTATCGCATTTGGTCAAATTTACGTCGCTCCTATTTCAGATAGCGTATTGGGCTAAGCGGCATCTCAAAGCGCATGAAATGGCGAATGAAATGCACTATTAAACTTCTAGGCCAGGGCGAACAGAGACCCGATTAGATCATTTTACATTATCGTTAATAAAAGAATTCAGCGAAATTCTATCACATTTGTTCAATTTACATCGCTCCTATTTCAGATAGCGTATGGGGCTAAGCGGCATCTCAAAGCGCATGAAATGGCGAGTAAAATGCACTATTAAACTTCTCGGCTAGAGCGAACAGAGAACCGATTAAATCATTTTACATTATGGTTAATAAAAGAATTCAGCGAAATTCTATCACATTTGTTCAATTTACATCGCTCCTATTTCAGATAGCGTATTGGGCTAAACGGCATCTCAATGCGCATGAAATGGCGAGTAAAATGCACTATTAAACTTCTAGGGTAGGGCAAACAGAGACCCGATTAGATAATATCATATTATAGTTAATCTAAGAATTCAGCGAAATTCTATCACATTTGTTCAATTTACGTCGCTCCTATTTCAGATTGCGTATTGGGCTAAGCGGCATCTCAAAGCGCATGAAATGGTGAGTGAAATGCACTATCAAACTTCTAGGATAATTCAAACAGAGACCCGATTAGATCATTTTATATTACGGTTAATATAAGAATTCAACGTAATTCTATCACATTTGTTCAACTTACGTCGCTCCTATTTCAGATAGCGTACTGGGCTAGGCGGCATCTTAAAGCGCGTGGAATGGCGAGTAAAATGCACCACTAAACTTCTATGATAGGGCAATCAGAGACCCGATTATATCATTTTATATTTTGTTTAATATAAGTTTTCAGGGAAATTCTATCACATTTGTTCAATTTACGTCGCTCCTATTTCAGATAGCGTATTGCGCTAAGCGGCATCTCAAAGCGCATGAAATGGCGAATAAAATGCACTATTAAACTTCTAGGCTAGGGCGAACAGAGACCCGATTAGATCATTTTACAGTATGGTTAATAAAAGTATTCAGCGAAATTCTATCACATTTGTTCAATTTACATCGCTCCTATTTCAGATAGCGTATTGGGCAATGCGGCATCTCAAAGCGCATGAAATGGCGAGTACAATGCACTATTAAACTTCTAGGGTAAGGCAAACAGAGACCCGATTAGATCATTTTATATTATAGTTTATTTAAGAATTCAGCGAAATTCTATCACATTTGTTCAATTTACGTCTCTCCTATTTCAGATAGCGTATTGGGCTACGCGGCATCTCAAAGCGCATGAAATGGCGAGTAAAATGCACTATTAAACTTCTAGGGTAAGGCAAACAGAGACCCGATTAGATCATTTTATATTATGGTTAATATAAGAATTCTGCGTAATTCTATCACATTTGTTCAACTAACGTCGCTCCTATTTCAGATAGCGTACTGGGCTAGGCGGCATCTCAAAGCGCATGAAATGGCGAGTAAAATACACTATTAAACTTCTAGGGTAGGGCAAACAGAGACCCGATTAGATCATTTTACATTAAGGTTAACATAAGAATTCAGCAAAATTCTATCACATTTGTTCAATTTACGTCGTTCCTATTTCAGATAGCATACTGGGCTAGGCGGCATCTTAAAGCGCGTGGAATGGCTAGTAAAATGCACTTCTAAGCTTCTATGATAGGGCAATCAGAGACCCGATTAGATCATTTTATATTTTGTTCAATATAAGATTTCAGGGAAATTCTATCACATTTGTTCAATTTACGTCGCTCCTATTTCAGACAGCGTATTGGGCTACGCGGCATCTCAAAGCGCATGAAATGGCGAGTGAAATGCACTATCAAACTTCTAGGATAATTCAAACAGAGACCCGATCAGATCATTTTATATTACGGTTAATATAAGAATTCAGCGTAATTCTATCATATTTGTTCAATTTACGTCGCTCCTATTTCAGATGCGTATTGGGCTAAGCGGCATCTCAAAGGGCATGAAATGGCGAGTAAAATGCACTATTAAACTTCTAGGGTAGGGCAAACAGAGACCCGATTAGATCATTTTATATTATGGTTAATTTAAGAATTCAGCCAAATTCTGTCACATTTGTTCAATTTACGTCGCTCCTATTTCAGATAGCGTACTGGGCTAGGCGGAATCTTAAAGCGCGTGGACTGGAGAGTAAAATGCACAATTAAACTTCTATGATAGGGCAATCAGAGACCCGATTAGATCATTTTATATTTTGGTTAATATAAGAATTCAGCGAAACTCTATCACAATTGTTCTATTTACGTCGCTCCTATTTCAGATAGCGTATTGGGCTAAGCGGCATCTCAAAGCGCATGAAATGGCAAGTGAAATGCACTATCACACTTCTAGGGTAGGGCGAACAGAGACCCGATTAGATCATTTTACATTAAGGTTAATATAAGTATTCAGGGAAATCCTATCACATTTGTTCAAATTACGTCGCTCCTATTTCAGATAGCGTATTGGGCTAAGCGGCATCTCAAAGCGCATGAAATGACGAGTGAAATGCACTATTAAACGTCTAGGGTAGGGCGAACAGAGACCCGAATAGATCATTTTATATTTTGGTTAATATAAGAATTCAGCGAAATTCTATCACATTTGTTCAATTTACGTCGCTCCTATTTCAGATAGCGTATTGGGCTAAGCGGCATCTCAAAGCGCATGAAATGGCGAGTGGAAGGCACTATTAAACTTCTAGGGTAGGGCGAAGAGAGAACCGATTAGATCGTTTTACATTAAGGTTAATATAAGAATTCAGGGAAATTCTATCACGTTTTTCAATTTACGTCGCTCCTATTTCAGATAGCGTATTGGGCTAAGCGGCAACTCAAAGCGCATGAAATGGCGAGTAAAATAGACTGTTAAACTTCTAGGGTAGGGCAATCAGAGAGCCGATTAGATAATTTTATATTACGGTCAATATAAGAATTCAGCGTAATTCTATCACATTTGTTCAGTTTACGTCGCTGATATTTCAGATAGCGTATTGGGCTAAGCGGCATCACAAAGCGCAAGAAATGGCGAGTAAAATGCACTATTAAACTTCTAGGGTAGGGCAAACAGAGACCCGATAAGATCATTTTATATTATGGTTAATTTAAGAATCCAGCGAAACTCTATCATATTTGTTCAATTTACGTCGCTCCTATTTCAGATAGCGTATTGGGCTAAGCGGCATCTCAAAGCGCATGAAGTGGCGAGTAAAATGCACTTTTAATATTCTAGGGTAAGGCAAACAGAGACCCGATTAGATCATTTTATAATACGGTTAATATAAGAATTCAGCGTAATTCTCTCACATTTGTTCAATGTACGTCGCTCCTATTGCAGATAGCGTATTGGGCTAGGCGGCATCTTAAAGCGCGTGGACTGGAGAGTAAAATGCACAATTAAACTTCTATGATAGGGCAATCAGAGACCCGATTAGATCATTTTATATTTTGGTTAATATAAGAATTCAGCGAAACTCTATCACAATTGTTCTATTTACGTCGCTCCTATTTCAGATAGCGTATTGGGCTAAGCGGCATCTCAAAGCGCATGAAATGGCAAGTGAAATGCACTATCACACTTCTAGGGTAGGGCGAACAGAGACCCGATTAGATCATTTTACATTAAGGTTAATATAAGTATTCAGGGAAATCCTATCACATTTGTTCAAATCACGTCGCTCCTATTTCAGATAGCGTATTGGGCTAAGCGGCATCTCAAAGCGCATGAAATGACGAGTGAAATGCACTATTAAACTTCTAGGGTAGGGCGAACAGAGACCCGAATAGATCATTTTATATTTTGGTTAATATAAGAATTCAGCGAAATTCTATCACATTTGTTCAATTTACGTCGCTCCTATTTCAGATAGCGTATTGGGCTAAGCGGCATCTCAAAGCGCATGAAATGACGAGTGGAAGGCACTATTAAACTTCTAGGGTAGGGCGAAGAGAGAACCGATTAGATCGTTTTACATTAAGGTTAATATAAGAATTCAGGGAAATTCTATCACGTTTTTCAATTTACGTCGCTCCTATTTCAGATAGCGTATTGGGCTAAGCGGCATCTCAAAGCGCATGAAATGGCGAGTAAAATAGACTGTTAAACTTCTAGGGTAGGGCAATCAGAGAGCCGATTAGATAATTTTATATTACGGTCAATATAAGAATTCAGCGTAATTCTATCACAATTGTTCTATTTACGTCGCTCCTATTTCAGATAGCGTATTGGGCTAAGCGGCATCTCAAAGCGCATGAAATGGCGAGTAAAATAGACTGTTAAACTTCTAGGGTAGGGCAATCAGAGACCCGATTAGATCATTTTATATTTTGGTTAATATAAGAATTCAGCGAAATTCTATCACAATTGTTCTATTTACGTCGCTCCTATTTCAGATAGCGTATTGGGCTAAGCGGCATCTCAAAGCGCATGAAATGGCGAGTGAAATGCACTATTAAACTTCTATGGTAGGGCGAACAGAGACCCGATTAGATCATTTTACATTAAGGTTAATATAAGTATTCAGCGAGATTCTCTCACATTTGTTCAATTTACGTCGCTGATATTTCAGATAGCGTCTTGGGCTAAGCGGCATCTCAAAGCGCAAGAAATGGCGAGTAAAATGCACTATTAAACTTCTAGGGTAGGGCAACCAGAGACCCGATTAGATCATTTTATATTATCGTTAATTTAAAAATTCAGCGTAATTCTATCACATTTTTTCAATTTACGTCGTTCCTATTTCAGCTAGCGTACTGGGCTAGGCGGAATCGTAAAGCGCGTGGATTGGCGAGTAAAATGCACCATTAAACTTCTTTGATAGGGCAATCAGAGACCCGATTAAATCATTTTATATTTTGGTTAATTTAAGCATTCAGCGAAATTCTATCACAATTGTTCTATTTACGTCGCTCCTATTTCAGATGGCGTATTGGGCTAAGCGGCATCTCAAAGAGCATGAAATGGCGAGTGAAATGCACTGTTAAACTTCTAGGGTAGGGCAAACAGAGACCCGATTAGATCATTTCATATTATGGTTTATTTAAGAATTCAGAAAAATTCTATCACATTTGTTCAATTTACGTCGCTCCTATTTCAGATAGCGTATTGGGCTAAGCGGCATCTCAAAGCGCATGAAATGACGAGTGGAAGGCACTATTAAACTTCTAGGGTAGGGCGAAGAGAGAACCGATTAGATCATTTTACATTAAGGTTAATATAAGAATTCAGGGAAATTCTATCACGTTTTTCAATTTACGTCGCTCCTATTTCAGATAGCGTATTGGGCTAAGCGGCATCTCAAAGCGCATGAAATGGCGAGTGAAAGGCACTGTTAAACTTCTAGGGTAGGGCAAACAGAGACCCGATTAGATCATTTTATATTAAGGTTAATATAAGAATTCAGCGTAATTCTATCACATTTGTTCAATTTACGTCGCTGATATTTCAGATAGCGTATTGGGCTAAGCGGCATCACAAAGCGCAAGAAATGGCGAGTAAAATGCACTATTAAACTTCTAGGGTAGGGCAAACAGAGACCCGATAAGATCATTTTATATTATGGTTAATTTAAGAATCCAGCGAAACTCTATCATATTTGTTCAATTTACGTCGCTCCTATTTCAGATAGCGTATTGGGCTAAGCGGCATCTCAAAGCGCATGAAGTGGCGAGTAAAATGCACTTTTAATATTCTAGGATAAGGCAAACAGAGACCCGATTAGATCATTTTATATTACGGTTAATATAAGAATTCAGCGTAATTCTCTCACATTTGTTCAATGTACGTCGCTCCTATTGCAGATAGCGTATTGGGCTAAGCGGGATCTCAAAGCGCATGAAATGGCGAGTAAAATGCACTATTAAACTTCTAGGGTAGGGCAAACAGAGACCCGATTAGATCATTTCATATTATGGTTTATTTAAGAATTCAGAAAAATTCTATCACATTTGTTCAATTTACGTCGCTCCTATTTCAGATAGCGTATTGGGCTAAGCGGCATCTCAAAGCGCATGAAATGACGAGTGGAAGGCACTATTAAACTTCTAGGGTAGGGCGAAGAGAGAACCGATTAGATCATTTTACATTAAGGTTAATATAAGAATTCAGGGAAATTCTATCACGTTTTTCAATTTACGTCGCTCCTATTTCAGATAGCGTATTGGGCTAAGCGGCATCTCAAAGCGCATGAAATGGCGAGTAAAATGCACTGTTAAACTTCTAGGGTAGGGCAATCAGAGAGCCGATTAGATCATTTTATATTACGGTTAATATAAGAATTCAGCGTAATTCTATCACATTTGTTCAATTTACGTCGCTGATATTTCAGATAGCGTATTGGGCTAAGCGGCATCACAAAGCGCAAGAAATGGCGAGTAAAATGCACTATTAAACTTCTAGGGTAGGGTAAACAGAGACCCGATAAGATCATTTTATATTATGGTTAATTTAAGAATCCAGCGAAACTCTATCATATTTGTTCAATTTACGTCGCTCCTATTTCAGATAGCGTATTGGGCTAAGCGGCATCTCAAAGCGCATGAAGTGGCGAGTAAAATGCACTTTTAATATTCTAGGATAAGGCAAACAGAGACCCGATTAGATCATTTTATAATACGGTTAATATAAGAATTCAGCGTAATTCTCTCACATTTGTTCAATGTACGTCGCTCCTATTTCAGATAGCGTACTGGGCTAGGCGGCATCTCAAAGCGCATGAAATGGCGAGTAAAATACACTATTAAACTTCTAGGGTAGGGCAAACAGAGACCCGATTAGATCATTTTACATTAAGGTTAACATAAGAATTCAGCAAAATTCTATCACATTTGTTCAATTTACGTCGTTCCTATTTCAGATAGCATACTGGGCTAGGCGGCATCTTAAAGCGCGTGGAATGGCTAGTAAAATGCACTTCTAAGCTTCTATGATAGGGCAATCAGAGACCCGATTAGATCATTTTATATTTTGTTCAATATAAGATTTCAGGGAAATTCTATCACATTTGTTCAATTTACGTCGCTCCTATTTCAGACAGCGTATTGGGCTACGCGGCATCTCAAAGCGCATGAAATGGCGAATACAATGCACTATTAAACTTCTAAGCTAGGGAGAACAGAGACCCTATTAGATCATTTTACATTATGGTTAATAAAAGAATTTAGCGAAATTCTATCACATTTGTTCAATTTACATCGCTCCTATTTCAGATAGCGTATTGGGCTAAGCGGCATCTCAAAGCGCATGAAATGGCGAATGAAATGGACTATTAAACTTCTAGGCCAGGGCGAACAGAGACCCGATTAGATCATTTTACATTATCGTTAATAAAAGAATTCAGCGAAATTCTATCACATTTGTTCAATTTACATCGCTCCTATTTCAGATAGCGTATTGGGCTAAGCGGCATCTCAAAGCGCATGAAATGAGGAGTTAAATGCACTATTAAACTTCTAGGGTAGGGCAAACAGAGACCCGATTAGATAATTCCATATTATAGTTAATTTAAGAATTCAGCGAAATTCTATGACATTTGTTCAATGTACGTCGCTCCTATTTCAGATTGCGTATTGGGCTAAGCGGCATCTCAAAGCGCATGAAATGGCGAGTGAAATGCACTATCAAACTTCTAGGATAATTCAAACAGAGACCCGATCAGATCATTTTATATTACGGTTAATATAAGAATTCAGCGTAATTCTATCATATTTGTTCAATTTACGTCGCTCCTATTTCAGATGCGTATTGGGCTAAGCGGCATCTCAAAGGGCATGAAATGGCGAGTAAAATGCACTATTAAACTTCTAGGGTAGGGCAAACAGAGACCCGATTAGATCATTTTATATTATGGTTAATTTAAGAATTCAGCCAAATTCTGTCACATTTGTTCAATTTACGTCGCTCCTATTTCAGATAGCGTACTGGGCTAGGCGGAATCTTAAAGCGCGTGGACTGGAGAGTAAAATGCACAATTAAACTTCTATGATAGGGCAATCAGAGACCCGATTAGATCATTTTATATTTTGGTTAATATAAGAATTCAGCGAAACTCTATCACAATTGTTCTATTTACGTCGCTCCTATTTCAGATAGCGTATTGGGCTAAGCGGCATCTCAAAGCGCATGAAATGGCAAGTGAAATGCACTATCACACTTCTAGGGTAGGGCGAACAGAGACCCGATTAGATCATTTTACATTAAGGTTAATATAAGTATTCAGGGAAATCCTATCACATTTGTTCAAATTACGTCGCTCCTATTTCAGATAGCGTATTGGGCTAAGCGGCATCTCAAAGCGCATGAAATGACGAGTGAAATGCACTATTAAACGTCTAGGGTAGGGCGAACAGAGACCCGAATAGATCATTTTATATTTTGGTTAATATAAGAATTCAGCGAAATTCTATCACATTTGTTCAATTTACGTCGCTCCTATTTCAGATAGCGTATTGGGCTAAGCGGCATCTCAAAGCGCATGAAATGGCGAGTGGAAGGCACTATTAAACTTCTAGGGTAGGGCGAAGAGAGAACCGATTAGATCGTTTTACATTAAGGTTAATATAAGAATTCAGGGAAATTCTATCACGTTTTTCAATTTACGTCGCTCCTATTTCAGATAGCGTATTGGGCTAAGCGGCAACTCAAAGCGCATGAAATGGCGAGTAAAATAGACTGTTAAACTTCTAGGGTAGGGCAATCAGAGAGCCGATTAGATAATTTTATATTACGGTCAATATAAGAATTCAGCGTAATTCTATCACATTTGTTCAGTTTACGTCGCTGATATTTCAGATAGCGTATTGGGCTAAGCGGCATCACAAAGCGCAAGAAATGGCGAGTAAAATGCACTATTAAACTTCTAGGGTAGGGCAAACAGAGACCCGATAAGATCATTTTATATTATGGTTAATTTAAGAATCCAGCGAAACTCTATCATATTTGTTCAATTTACGTCGCTCCTATTTCAGATAGCGTATTGGGCTAAGCGGCATCTCAAAGCGCATGAAGTGGCGAGTAAAATGCACTTTTAATATTCTAGGGTAAGGCAAACAGAGACCCGATTAGATCATTTTATAATACGGTTAATATAAGAATTCAGCGTAATTCTCTCACATTTGTTCAATGTACGTCGCTCCTATTGCAGATAGCGTATTGGGCTAGGCGGAATCTTAAAGCGCGTGGACTGGAGAGTAAAATGCACAATTAAACTTCTATGATAGGGCAATCAGAGACCCGATTAGATCATTTTATATTTTGGTTAATATAAGAATTCAGCGAAACTCTATCACAATTGTTCTATTTACGTCGCTCCTATTTCAGATAGCGTATTGGGCTAAGCGGCATCTCAAAGCGCATGAAATGGCAAGTGAAATGCACTATCACACTTCTAGGGTAGGGCGAACAGAGACCCGATTAGATCATTTTACATTAAGGTTAATATAAGTATTCAGGGAAATCCTATCACATTTGTTCAAATCACGTCGCTCCTATTTCAGATAGCGTATTGGGCTAAGCGGCATCTCAAAGCGCATGAAATGACGAGTGAAATGCACTATTAAACTTCTAGGGTAGGGCGAACAGAGACCCGAATAGATCATTTTATATTTTGGTTAATATAAGAATTCAGCGAAATTCTATCACATTTGTTCAATTTACGTCGCTCCTATTTCAGATAGCGTATTGGGCTAAGCGGCATCTCAAAGCGCATGAAATGACGAGTGGAAGGCACTATTAAACTTCTAGGGTAGGGCGAAGAGAGAACCGATTAGATCGTTTTACATTAAGGTTAATATAAGAATTCAGGGAAATTCTATCACGTTTTTCAATTTACGTCGCTCCTATTTCAGATAGCGTATTGGGCTAAGCGGCATCTCAAAGCGCATGAAATGGCGAGTAAAATAGACTGTTAAACTTCTAGGGTAGGGCAATCAGAGAGCCGATTAGATAATTTTATATTACGGTCAATATAAGAATTCAGCGTAATTCTATCACAATTGTTCTATTTACGTCGCTCCTATTTCAGATAGCGTATTGGGCTAAGCGGCATCTCAAAGCGCATGAAATGGCGAGTAAAATAGACTGTTAAACTTCTAGGGTAGGGCAATCAGAGACCCGATTAGATCATTTTATATTTTGGTTAATATAAGAATTCAGCGAAATTCTATCACAATTGTTCTATTTACGTCGCTCCTATTTCAGATAGCGTATTGGGCTAAGCGGCATCTCAAAGCGCATGAAATGGCGAGTGAAATGCACTATTAAACTTCTATGGTAGGGCGAACAGAGACCCGATTAGATCATTTTACATTAAGGTTAATATAAGTATTCAGCGAGATTCTCTCACATTTGTTCAATTTACGTCGCTGATATTTCAGATAGCGTCTTGGGCTAAGCGGCATCTCAAAGCGCAAGAAATGGCGAGTAAAATGCACTATTAAACTTCTAGGGTAGGGCAACCAGAGACCCGATTAGATCATTTTATATTATCGTTAATTTAAAAATTCAGCGTAATTCTATCACATTTTTTCAATTTACGTCGTTCCTATTTCAGCTAGCGTACTGGGCTAGGCGGAATCGTAAAGCGCGTGGATTGGCGAGTAAAATGCACCATTAAACTTCTTTGATAGGGCAATCAGAGACCCGATTAAATCATTTTATATTTTGGTTAATTTAAGCATTCAGCGAAATTCTATCACAATTGTTCTATTTACGTCGCTCCTATTTCAGATGGCGTATTGGGCTAAGCGGCATCTCAAAGAGCATGAAATGGCGAGTGAAATGCACTGTTAAACTTCTAGGGTAGGGCAAACAGAGACCCGATTAGATCATTTCATATTATGGTTTATTTAAGAATTCAGAAAAATTCTATCACATTTGTTCAATTTACGTCGCTCCTATTACAGATAGCGTATTGGGCTAAGCGGCATCTCAAAGCGCATGAAATGACGAGTGGAAGGCACTATTAAACTTCTAGGGTAGGGCGAAGAGAGAACCGATTAGATCATTTTACATTAAGGTTAATATAAGAATTCAGGGAAATTCTATCACGTTTTTCAATTTACGTCGCTCCTATTTCAGATAGCGTATTGGGCTAAGCGGCATCTCAAAGCGCATGAAATGGCGAGTAAAACGCACTGTTAAACTTCTAGGGTAGGGCAAACAGAGACCCGATTAGATCATTTTATATTACGGTTAATATAAGAATTCAGCGTAATTCTATCACATTTGTTCAATTTACGTCGCTGATATTTCAGATAGCGTATTGGGCTAAGCGGCATCACAAAGCGCAAGAAATGGCGAGTAAAATGCACTATTAAACTTCTAGGGTAGGGTAAACAGAGACCCGATAAGATCATTTTATATTATGGTTAATTTAAGAATCCAGCGAAACTCTATCATATTTGTTCAATTTACGTCGCTCCTATTTCAGATAGCGTATTGGGCTAAGCGGCATCTCAAAGCGCATGAAGTGGCGAGTAAAATGCACTTTTAATATTCTAGGATAAGGCAAACAGAGACCCGATTAGATCATTTTATAATACGGTTAATATAAGAATTCAGCGTAATTCTCTCACATTTGTTCAATGTACGTCGCTCCTATTGCAGATAGCGTATTGGGCTAAGCGGGATCTCAAAGCGCATGAAATGGCGAGTAAAATGCACTATTAAACTTCTAGGGTAGGGCAAACAGAGACCCGATTAGATCATTTCATATTATGGTTTATTTAAGAATTCAGAAAAATTCTATCACATTTGTTCAATTTACGTCGCTCCTATTTCAGATAGCGTATTGGGCTAAGCGGCATCTCAAAGCGCATGAAATGACGAGTGGAAGGCACTATTAAACTTCTAGGGTAGGGCGAAGAGAGAACCGATTAGATCATTTTACATTAAGGTTAATATAAGAATTCAGGGAAATTCTATCACGTTTTTCAATTTACGTCGCTCCTATTTCAGATAGCGTATTGGGCTAAGCGGCATCTCAAAGCGCATGAAATGGCGAGTAAAACGCACTGTTAAACTTCTAGGGTAGGGCAATCAGAGAGCCGATTAGATCATTTTATATTACGGTTAATATAAGAATTCAGCGTAATTCTATCACATTTGTTCAATTTACGTCGCTGATATTTCAGATAGCGTATTGGGCTAAGCGGCATCACAAAGCGCAAGAAATGGCGAGTAAAATGCACTATTAAACTTCTAGGGTAGGGTAAACAGAGACCCGATAAGATCATTTTATATTATGGTTAATTTAAGAATCCAGCGAAACTCTATCATATTTGTTCAATTTACGTCGCTCCTATTTCAGATAGCGTATTGGGCTAAGCGGCATCTCAAAGCGCATGAAGTGGCGAGTAAAATGCACTTTTAATATTCTAGGATAAGGCAAACAGAGACCCGATTAGATCATTTTATAATACGGTTAATATAAGAATTCAGCGTAATTCTCTCACATTTGTTCAATGTACGTCGCTCCTATTGCAGATAGCGTATTGGGCTAAGCGGGATCTCAAAGCGCATGAAATGGCGAGTAAAATGCACTATTAAACTTCTAGGGTAAGGCAAACAGAGACCCGATCAGATCATTTTATATTACGGTTAATATAAGAATTCTGCGTAATTCTATCACATTTGTTCAACTAACGTCGCTCCTATTTCAGATAGCGTACTGGGCTAGGCGGCATCTCAAAGCGCATGAAATGGCGAGTAAAATACACTATTAAACTTCTAGGGTAGGGCAAACAGAGACCCGATTAGATCATTTTACATTAAGGTTAACATAAGAATTCAGCAAAATTCTATCACATTTGTTCAATTTACGTCGTTCCTATTTCAGATAGCATACTGGGCTAGGCGGCATCTTAAAGCGCGTGGAATGGCTAGTAAAATGCACTTCTAAGCTTCTATGATAGGGCAATCAGAGACCCGATTAGATCATTTTATATTTTGTTCAATATAAGATTTCAGGGAAATTCTATCACATTTGTTCAATTTACGTCGCTCCTATTTCAGACAGCGTATTGGGCTACGCGGCATCTCAAAGCGCATGAAATGGCGAATACAATGCACTATTAAACTTCTAAGCTAGGGAGAACAGAGACCCTATTAGATCATTTTACATTATGGTTAATAAAAGAATTTAGCGAAATTCTATCACATTTGTTCAATTTACATCGCTCCTATTTCAGATAGCGTATTGGGCTAAGCGGCATCTCAAAGCGCATGAAATGGCGAATGAAATGGACTATTAAACTTCTAGGCCAGGGCGAACAGAGACCCGATTAGATCATTTTACATTATCGTTAATAAAAGAATTCAGCGAAATTCTATCACATTTGTTCAATTTACATCGCTCCTATTTCAGATAGCGTATTGGGCTAAGCGGCATCTCAAAGCGCATGAAATGAGGAGTTAAATGCACTATTAAACTTCTAGGGTAGGGCAAACAGAGACCCGATTAGATAATTCCATATTATAGTTAATTTAAGAATTCAGCGAAATTCTATGACATTTGTTCAATGTACGTCGCTCCTATTTCAGATTGCGTATTGGGCTAAGCGGCATCTCAAAGCGCATGAAATGGCGAGTGAAATGCACTATCAAACTTCTAGGATAATTCAAACAGAGACCCGATCAGATCATTTTATATTACGGTTAATATAAGAATTCAGCGTAATTCTATCATATTTGTTCAATTTACGTCGCTCCTATTTCAGATGCGTATTGGGCTAAGCGGCATCTCAAAGGGCATGAAATGGCGAGTAAAATGCACTATTAAACTTCTAGGGTAGGGCAAACAGAGACCCGATTAGATCATTTTATATTATGGTTAATTTAAGAATTCAGCCAAATTCTGTCACATTTGTTCAATTTACGTCGCTCCTATTTCAGATAGCGTACTGGGCTAGGCGGAATCTTAAAGCGCGTGGACTGGAGAGTAAAATGCACAATTAAACTTCTATGATAGGGCAATCAGAGACCCGATTAGATCATTTTATATTTTGGTTAATATAAGAATTCAGCGAAACTCTATCACAATTGTTCTATTTACGTCGCTCCTATTTCAGATAGCGTATTGGGCTAAGCGGCATCTCAAAGCGCATGAAATGGCAAGTGAAATGCACTATCACACTTCTAGGGTAGGGCGAACAGAGACCCGATTAGATCATTTTACATTAAGGTTAATATAAGTATTCAGGGAAATCCTATCACATTTGTTCAAATTACGTCGCTCCTATTTCAGATAGCGTATTGGGCTAAGCGGCATCTCAAAGCGCATGAAATGACGAGTGAAATGCACTATTAAACGTCTAGGGTAGGGCGAACAGAGACCCGAATAGATCATTTTATATTTTGGTTAATATAAGAATTCAGCGAAATTCTATCACAATTGTTCAATTTACGTCGCTCCTATTTCAGATAGCGTATTGGGCTAAGCGGCATCTCAAAGCGCATGAAATGACGAGTGGAAGGCACTATTAAACTTCTAGGGTAGGGCGAAGAGAGAACCGATTAGATCGTTTTACATTAAGGTTAATATAAGAATTCAGGGAAATTCTATCACGTTTTTCAATTTACGTCGCTCCTATTTCAGATAGCGTATTGGGCTAAGCGGCAACTCAAAGCGCATGAAATGGCGAGTAAAATAGACTGTTAAACTTCTAGGGTAGGGCAATCAGAGAGCCGATTAGATAATTTTATATTACGGTCAATATAAGAATTCAGCGTAATTCTATCACATTTGTTCAGTTTACGTCGCTGATATTTCAGATAGCGTATTGGGCTAAGCGGCATCACAAAGCGCAAGAAATGGCGAGTAAAATGCACTATTAAACTTCTAGGGTAGGGCAAACAGAGACCCGATAAGATCATTTTATATTATGGTTAATTTAAGAATCCAGCGAAACTCTATCATATTTGTTCAATTTACGTCGCTCCTATTTCAGATAGCGTATTGGGCTAAGCGGCATCTCAAAGCGCATGAAGTGGCGAGTAAAATGCACTTTTAATATTCTAGGGTAAGGCAAACAGAGACCCGATTAGATCATTTTATAATACGGTTAATATAAGAATTCAGCGTAATTCTCTCACATTTGTTCAATGTACGTCGCTCCTATTGCAGATAGCGTATTGGGCTAGGCGGAATCTTAAAGCGCGTGGACTGGAGAGTAAAATGCACAATTAAACTTCTATGATAGGGCAATCAGAGACCCGATTAGATCATTTTATATTTTGGTTAATATAAGAATTCAGCGAAACTCTATCACAATTGTTCTATTTACGTCGCTCCTATTTCAGATAGCGTATTGGGCTAAGCGGCATCTCAAAGCGCATGAAATGGCAAGTGAAATGCACTATCACACTTCTAGGGTAGGGCGAACAGAGACCCGATTAGATCATTTTACATTAAGGTTAATATAAGTATTCAGGGAAATCCTATCACATTTGTTCAAATCACGTCGCTCCTATTTCAGATAGCGTATTGGGCTAAGCGGCATCTCAAAGCGCATGAAATGACGAGTGAAATGCACTATTAAACTTCTAGGGTAGGGCGAACAGAGACCCGAATAGATCATTTTATATTTTGGTTAATATAAGAATTCAGCGAAATTCTATCACATTTGTTCAATTTACGTCGCTCCTATTTCAGATAGCGTATTGGGCTAAGCGGCATCTCAAAGCGCATGAAATGACGAGTGGAAGGCACTATTAAACTTCTAGGGTAGGGCGAAGAGAGAACCGATTAGATCGTTTTACATTAAGGTTAATATAAGAATTCAGGGAAATTCTATCACGTTTTTCAATTTACGTCGCTCCTATTTCAGATAGCGTATTGGGCTAAGCGGCATCTCAAAGCGCATGAAATGGCGAGTAAAATAGACTGTTAAACTTCTAGGGTAGGGCAATCAGAGAGCCGATTAGATAATTTTATATTACGGTCAATATAAGAATTCAGCGTAATTCTATCACAATTGTTCTATTTACGTCGCTCCTATTTCAGATAGCGTATTGGGCTAAGCGGCATCTCAAAGCGCATGAAATGGCGAGTAAAATAGACTGTTAAACTTCTAGGGTAGGGCAATCAGAGACCCGATTAGATCATTTTATATTTTGGTTAATATAAGAATTCAGCGAAATTCTATCACAATTGTTCTATTTACGTCGCTCCTATTTCAGATAGCGTATTGGGCTAAGCGGCATCTCAAAGCGCATGAAATGGCGAGTGAAATGCACTATTAAACTTCTATGGTAGGGCGAACAGAGACCCGATTAGATCATTTTACATTAAGGTTAATATAAGTATTCAGCGAGATTCTCTCACATTTGTTCAATTTACGTCGCTGATATTTCAGATAGCGTCTTGGGCTAAGCGGCATCTCAAAGCGCAAGAAATGGCGAGTAAAATGCACTATTAAACTTCTAGGGTAGGGCAACCAGAGACCCGATTAGATCATTTTATATTATCGTTAATTTAAAAATTCAGCGTAATTCTATCACATTTTTTCAATTTACGTCGTTCCTATTTCAGCTAGCGTACTGGGCTAGGCGGAATCGTAAAGCGCGTGGATTGGCGAGTAAAATGCACCATTAAACTTCTTTGATAGGGCAATCAGAGACCCGATTAAATCATTTTATATTTTGGTTAATTTAAGCATTCAGCGAAATTCTATCACAATTGTTCTATTTACGTCGCTCCTATTTCAGATGGCGTATTGGGCTAAGCGGCATCTCAAAGAGCATGAAATGGCGAGTGAAATGCACTGTTAAACTTCTAGGGTAGGGCAAACAGAGACCCGATTAGATCATTTCATATTATGGTTTATTTAAGAATTCAGAAAAATTCTATCACATTTGTTCAATTTACGTCGCTCCTATTTCAGATAGCGTATTGGGCTAAGCGGCATCTCAAAGCGCATGAAATGACGAGTGGAAGGCACTATTAAACTTCTAGGGTAGGGCGAAGAGAGAACCGATTAGATCATTTTACATTAAGGTTAATATAAGAATTCAGGGAAATTCTATCACGTTTTTCAATTTACGTCGCTCCTATTTCAGATAGCGTATTGGGCTAAGCGGCATCTCAAAGCGCATGAAATGGCGAGTAAAACGCACTGTTAAACTTCTAGGGTAGGGCAATCAGAGAGCCGATTAGATCATTTTATATTACGGTTAATATAAGAATTCAGCGTAATTCTATCACATTTGTTCAATTTACGTCGCTGATATTTCAGATAGCGTATTGGGCTAAGCGGCATCACAAAGCGCAAGAAATGGCGAGTAAAATGCACTATTAAACTTCTAGGGTAGGGTAAACAGAGACCCGATAAGATCATTTTATATTATGGTTAATTTAAGAATCCAGCGAAACTCTATCATATTTGTTCAATTTACGTCGCTCCTATTTCAGATAGCGTATTGGGCTAAGCGGCATCTCAAAGCGCATGAAGTGGCGAGTAAAATGCACTTTTAATATTCTAGGATAAGGCAAACAGAGACCCGATTAGATCATTTTATAATACGGTTAATATAAGAATTCAGCGTAATTCTCTCACATTTGTTCAATGTACGTCGCTCCTATTGCAGATAGCGTATTGGGCTAAGCGGGATCTCAAAGCGCATGAAATGGCGAGTAAAATGCACTATTAAACTTCTAGGGTAGGGCAAACAGAGACCCGATTAGATCATTTCATATTATGGTTTATTTAAGAATTCAGAAAAATTCTATCACATTTGTTCAATTTACGTCGCTCCTATTTCAGATAGCGTATTGGGCTAAGCGGCATCTCAAAGCGCATGAAATGACGAGTGGAAGGCACTATTAAACTTCTAGGGTAGGGCGAAGAGAGAACCGATTAGATCATTTTACATTAAGGTTAATATAAGAATTCAGGGAAATTCTATCACGTTTTTCAATTTACGTCGCTCCTATTTCAGATAGCGTATTGGGCTAAGCGGCATCTCAAAGCGCATGAAATGGCGAGTAAAACGCACTGTTAAACTTCTAGGGTAGGGCAATCAGAGAGCCGATTAGATCATTTTATATTACGGTTAATATAAGAATTCAGCGTAATTCTATCACATTTGTTCAATTTACGTCGCTGATATTTCAGATAGCGTATTGGGCTAAGCGGCATCACAAAGCGCAAGAAATGGCGAGTAAAATGCACTATTAAACTTCTAGGGTAGGGTAAACAGAGACCCGATAAGATCATTTTATATTATGGTTAATTTAAGAATCCAGCGAAACTCTATCATATTTGTTCAATTTACGTCGCTCCTATTTCAGATAGCGTATTGGGCTAAGCGGCATCTCAAAGCGCATGAAGTGGCGAGTAAAATGCACTTTTAATATTCTAGGATAAGGCAAACAGAGACCCGATTAGATCATTTTATAATACGGTTAATATAAGAATTCAGCGTAATTCTCTCACATTTGTTCAATGTACGTCGCTCCTATTGCAGATAGCGTATTGGGCTAAGCGGGATCTCAAAGCGCATGAAATGGCGAGTAAAATGCACTATTAAACTTCTAGGGTAAGGCAAACAGAGACCCGATCAGATCATTTTATATTACGGTTAATATAAGATTTCAGCGTAATTCTATCATATTTGTTCAATTTACGTCGCTCCTATTTCAGATGCGTATTGGGCTAAGCGGCATCTCAAAGGGCATGAAATGGCGAGTAAAATGTACTATTAAACTTCTAGGGTAGGGCAAACAGAGACCCGATTAGATCATTTTATAATATGGTTAATTAAAGAATTCAGCCAAATTCTGTCACATTTGTTCAATTTACGTCGCTCCTATTTCAGATAGCGTACTGGGCTAGGCGGAATCTTAAAGCGCGTGGACTGGCGAGTAATATGCACAATTAAACATCTATGATAGGGCAATCAGAGACCCGATTAGATCATTTTATATTTTGGTTAATATAAGAATTCAGCGAAAGTCTATCACGTTTGTTCAATTTACGTCGCTCCTATTTCAGATAGCGTATTGGGCTAAGCGCCATCTCAAAGCGCATGAAATGGCGAGTAAAATGCACAGTGAAACTTCTAGGGTAGGGCAATCAGAGAGCCGATTAGATCATTTTATATTTTGGTTAATATAAGAATTCAGCGAAATTCTATCACATTTGTTCAATTTACGTCGCTCCTATTTCAGATAGCGTATTGGGCTAAGCGGCATCTCATAGCGCATGAAATGACGAGTGGAAGACACTATTAAACTTCTAGGGTAGGGCGAACAGAGAACCGATTAGATCATTGTACATTAAGGTTAATATAAGAATTCAGCGAAATTCTATCACATTTGTTCAATTTACGTCGCTCCTATTTCAGACAGCGTATTGGGCTACGCGGCATCTCAAAGCGCATGAAATGGCGAATACAATGCACTATTAAACTTCTAGGCTAGGGCGAACAGAGACCCGATTAGATCATTTTACATTATGGTTAATAAAAGAATTCAGCGAAATTCTATCACATTTGTTCAATTTACGTCGCTCCTATTTCAGATAGCGTATTGGGCTAAGCGGCATCTCAAAGCGCGTGAAATGACGAGTAAAATGCACTATTAAACTTCTAGGCTAGGGCGAACAGAGACCCGATTAGATCATTTTACATTATGGTTAATAAAAGAATTCAGCGAAATTCTGTCACATTTGTTAAATTTACGTCGCTCCTATTTCAGATAGCGTATTGGGCTAGGCGGCAGCTTAAAGCACGTGGAATGGCGAGTGAAATGCACTGTTAAACTTCGATGATAGGGCAATCAGAGACCCGATTAGATCATTTTATATTTGGGTTAATATATGAATTCAGGGAAATTCTATCACATTTGTTCAATTTACGTCGCTCCTATTTCAGATAGCCTACTGGGCTAGCCGGCCTCTTAGAGCGCGTGGAATGGCGAGTAAAATGCACTGTTAAACTTCTAGGATAAGGCAAACAGAGACCCGATTAGATCATTTTATAATTTGGTTAATATAAGAATTCAGCGAAATTCTATCACATTTGTTCAATTTACGTCGCTCCTATTTCAGATAGCGTATTGGGCTAAGCGGAATCCCAAAGCGCATGAAATGACGAGAAAATGCACTATCAAACTTCTATGATAGGGCAATCAGAGACCCGATTAGATCATTTTATAATTTGGTTAATATAAGAATTAAGCGTAATTCTATCACATTTGTTCAATTTACGTCGCTCCTATTTCAGATATCTTATTGGGCTAAGCGGCATCTCAAAGCGCATGAAATGGCGAGTGAAATGCACCATTAGACTTCTATGGTAGGGCGAACAGAGACCCGATTAGATCATTTTCATTAAGGTTAATATAAGAATTCAGGGAAATTCTATCACATTTGTTCAATTTACGTTGCGCCTATTTCAGATAGCGTATTGGGCTATGCGGCATCTCAAAGCGCATGAAATGGCGAATAAAATGCACTATTAAACTTCTAGGGTAAGGCAAACAGAGACCCGATTAGATCATTTTATATTACGGTTAATAAAAGAATTCAGCGAAATTCTATCACATTTGTTCAATTTACATCGCTCCTATTTCAGATAGCGTATTGGGCTAAGCGGCATCTCAAATCGCATGAAATGGCGAGTAAAATGCACTATTAAACTTCTCGGCTAGGGCGAACAGAGACCCGATTATATCATTTTACATTATGGTTAATAAAAGAATTCAGCGAAATTCTATCACATTTGTTCAATTTACATCGCTCCTATTTCAGATAGCGTATTGGGCTAAGCGGCATTTCAAAGCGCATGAAATGGCGAGTAAAATGCACTATTAAACTTCTAGGATAAGGCAAACAGAGACCCGATTAGATCATTTTATATTACGGTTAATATAAGAATTCAGCGTAATTCTATCACATTTGTTCAACTTACGTCGCTCCTATTTCAGATAGCGTACTGGGCTGGGCGGCATCTTAAAGCGCGTGGAAGGGCGAGTAAAATGCACTACTAAACTTCTATGATAGGGCAATCAGAGAGCCGATTAGATCATTTCATATTTTGGTTTATTTAAGAATTCAGAAAAATTCTATCACATTTGTTCAATTTACGTCGCTCCTATTTCAGATAGCTTATTGGGCGAAGAGGCATCTCAAAGCGCATGAAATGACGAGTGAAATGCACTATTAAACTTCTAGGATAAGGCAAACAGAGACACGATTAGATCATTTTATATTACGGTTAATATAAGAATTCAGCGTAATTCTATCACATTAGTTCAATTTACGTCGCTGATGTTTCAGACAGCGTATTGGTCTAAGCGGCATCTCAAAGCGCAAGAAATGGCGAGTAAAATGCACTATTAAACTTCTAGGGTAGGGCAAACAGAGTCCCGATAAGATCATTTTATATTATGGTTAATTTAAGAATTCAGCGAAACTCTATCACATTTGTTCAATTTATGTCGCTCCTATTTCAGATCGCGTATTGGGCTAAGCGGCATCTCAATCCTCATGAAATGGCGAGTAAAATGCACTGCTAGACTTCTAGGGTAGGGCAAACAAAGACCCGATTAGATCATTTTATATTACGGTTAATATAAGAATTCAGCGTAATTCTGTCACATTTGTTCAATTTACGTCGCCCCTATTTCAGATAGCGTATTGGGCTAAGCGGCATCTCGAAGCGCATGAAATGACGAGAGAAATGCAGTATTAAACTCCTTGGGTAGGGCGAACAGTGACGCGATTAGGTCATTTCATATTATGGTTAATTTAAGAATTCAGCGAAATTCTATCACATTTGTTCAATTTACGTCGTTCCTATTTCAGATAGCGTACTGGGCTAGGCGGCATCTTAAAGCGCGTGGAATGGCTAGTAAAATGCACTACTAAGCTTCTATGATAGGGCAATCAGAGACCCGATAAGATCATTTTATATTTTGTTCAATATAAGATTTCAGGGAAATTCTATCACATTTGTTCAATTTACGTCGCTCCTATTTCATATAGCGTATTGGGCAAAGCGGCATCTCAAAGCGCATGAAATGGCGAATGAAATGCACTATTAAACTTCTATGCCAGGGCGAACAGAGACCCGATTAGATCATTTTACATTATCGTTAATAAAAGAATTCAGCGAAATTCTATCACATTTGTTCAATTTACATCGCTCCTATTTCAGATAGCGTATTGGGCTAAGCGGCATCTCAAAGCGCGTGAAATGACGAGTAAAATGCACTATTAAACTTCTAGGGTAGGGCAAACAGAGACCCGATTAGATAATTTCATATTATAGTTATTTTAAGAATTCAGCGAAATTCTATCACATTTGTTCAATTTACGTCGTTCCTATTTCAGATAGCGTACTGGGCTAGGCGGCATCTTAAAGCGCGTGGAATGGCTAGTAAAATGCACTACTAAGCTTCTATGATAGGGCAATCAGAGACCCGATAAGATCATTTTATATTTTGTTCAATATAAGATTTCAGGGAAATTCTATCACATTTGTTCAATTTACGTCGCTCCTATTTCATATAGCGTATTGGGCAAAGCGGCATCTCAAAGCGCATGAAATGGCGAATGAAATGCACTATTAAACTTCTATGCCAGGGCGAACAGAGACCCGATTAGATCATTTTACATTATCGTTAATAAAAGAATTCAGCGAAATTCTATCACATTTGTTCAATTTACATCGCTCCTATTTCAGATAGCGTATTGGGCTAAGCGGCATCTCAAAGCGCGTGAAATGACGAGTAAAGTGCACTATTAAACTTCTAGGGTAGGGCAAACAGAGACCCGATTAGATAATTTCATATTATAGTTATTTTAAGAATTCAGCGAAATTCTATCACATTTGTTCAATTTACGTCGCTCCTATTTCAGATTGCGTATTGGGCTAAGAGTCATCTCAAAGCGCATGACATGGCGAGTGAAATGCACTATCAAACTTCTAGGATGATTCAAACAGAGACCCGATTAGATCATTTTATATTACGGTTAATATAAGAATTCAGCGTAATTCTATCACATTTGTTCAACTTACGTCGCTCCTATTTCAGATAGCGTACTGGGCTACGCGGCATCTCAAAGCGCATGAAATGGCGAATACAATGCACTATTAAACTTCTAGGCTAGGGCGAACAGAGACCCGATTAGATCATTTTACATTATCGTTAAGAAAAGAATTCAGCGAAACTCTATCACATTTGTTCAATTACATCGCTCCTATTTCAGATAGCGTATTGGGCTAAGCGGCATCTGAAAGCGCATGAAATGACGAGTAAAATGCACTATTAAACTTCTAGGGTAGGGCAAACAGAGACCCGATTAGATAATTTCGTATTATAGTTAATTTAAGAATTCAGCGGAATTCTATCACATTTGTTCAATTTACGTCGCTCCTATTTCAGATTGCGGATTGGGCTAAGCGGCATCTCAAAGCGCATGAAATGGCGAGTGAAATGCACTATCAAACTTCTAGGATAATTCAAACAGAGACCCGATTAGATCATTTTATATTACGGTTTATATAAGAATTCAGCGTAATTTTATCACATTTGTTCAACTTACGTCGCTCCTATTTCAGATAGCGTACTGGGCTAGGCGGCATCTTAAAGCGCGTGGAATGGCGAGTAAAATGCACTACTAAACTTCTAGGGTAGGGCAATCAGAGACCCGATTAGATCATTTTATATTTTGGTTAATATAAGTATTCAGCGAAATTCTATCACATTTGTTCAATTTACGTCGCTCCTATTTCAGATAGCGTATTGGGCTAAGCGGCATCTCAAAGCGCATGAAATGGCGGGTGAAATGCACTATCAAACTTCTAGGATAATTCAAACAGAGACCAGATTAGATCATTTTATATTACGGGTAATATAAGAATTCAGCGAAATTCTATCACATTTGTTCAATTTACGTCTCTCCTATTTCAGATAGCGTATTGGGCTACGCGGCATCTCAAAGTGCATGAAATGGCGAGTGAAATGCACTATTAAACTTCCAGGGCAGGGCAAACCGAGACCCGATTAGATCATTTTACATTATGGTTAATTTAAGAATTCAGAAAAATTCTGTCATATTTGTTCAATTTACGTCGCTCCTATTTCAGATAGCGTACTGGGCTAGGCGGCACCTTGAAGAGCGTGGAATGGCGAGTAAAATGCACCACTAAAGTTCTATGATAGGGCAATCAGAGACCCGATTAGA
Source organism: Macropis europaea (assembly GCA_916610135.2). NCBI lineage: Eukaryota > Metazoa > Arthropoda > Insecta > Hymenoptera > Melittidae > Macropis > Macropis europaea. Next base: position 37,243 of record CAKAJE020002009.1, read on the forward strand.
TCAGTTTATATTTTGTTTAATATAAGATTTCAGGGAAATTCTATCAGATTTGTTCAATTTACGTCGCTGCTATTTCAGATAGCGTATTGGGCTAAGCGGCATCTAAAAGCGTTTGAAATGGCGAATAAAATGCTCTATTAAACTTCTAGGCTACGGTGAACAGAGACCCGGTTACATCATTTTACGTTATGGTTAATAAAAGAATTCAGCGAAATTCTACCACATTTGGTCAATTTACATCGCTCCTACTTCAGATAGCGTATTGGGCTAAATGGCATCTCAAAGCGCATGAAATGACGAGTAAAATGCACTATTAAACTTCTAGGATAAGGCCAAGAAAAACCCGATTAGATCATTTTATATTACGGTTAATATAAGAATTCAGCGTAATTCTATCACATTTGTTCAACTTACGTCGCTCCCATTTTAGATAGCGTACTGGGCTAGGCGGCATCTTAAAGCGCGTGGAATGGCGAGTAAAATGCACTACTATACTTCTATGATAGGGCAATCAGAGACCCGATTAGATCATTTTATATTTTGTTTAATATAAGATTTCAGGGAAATTCTATCACATTTGTTCAATTTACGTCGCTCCTGTTTCAGATAGCGTATTCGGGTAAGCGGCATCTCAGAGCGCATGAAATGGCGAATGAAATGCACTATTAAACTTCTAGGCTAGGGCGAACAGAGACCCGATCAGATCATTTTACATTATGGTTAATAAAAGAATTCAGCGAAATTCTATCACATTTGTTCAACTTACGTCGCTCCTATTTCATTTAGCGTATTGGGCTAAGCGGCATCTCAAAGCGCATGAAATGGCGAATAAAATGCACTATTAAACTTCTAGGGTAAGGCAAACAGAGACCCGGTTAGATCATTTTATATTACGGTTAATAAAAGAATTCAGCGAAATTCTATCACATTTGTTCAATTTACATCGCTCCTATTTCAGATAGCGTATTGGGCTAAGCGGCATCTCAAATCGCATGAAATGGCGAGTAAAATGCACTATTAAACTTCTCGGCTAGGGCGAACAGAGACCCGATTATATCATTTTACATTATGGTTAATAAAAGAATTCAGCGAAATTCTATCACATTTGTTCAATTTACATCGCTCCTATTTCAGATAGCGTATTGGGCTAAGCGGCATTTCAAAGCGCATGAAATGGCGAGTAAAATGCACTATTAAACTTCTAGGATAAGGCAAACAGAGACCCGATTAGACCATTTTATATTACGGTTAATATAAGAATTCAGCGTAATTCTATCACATTTGTTCAACTTACGTCGCTCCCATTTTAGATAGCGTACTGGGCTAGGCGGCATCTTAAAGCGCGTGGAATGGCGAGTAAAATGCACTACTATACTTCTATGATAGGGCAATCAGAGACCCGATTAGATCATTTTATATTTTGTTTAATATAAGATTTCAGGGAAATTCTATCACGTTTGTTCAATTTACGTCGCTCCTATTTCAGATAGCGTATTGGGCTAAGCGCCATCTCAAAGCGCATGAAACGGCGAGTAAAATGCACAGTGAAACTTCTAGGGTAGGGCAAACAGAGACCCGATTAGATCATTTTATATTATGGTTAATTTAAGAATTCAGCCAAATTCTATCACATTTGTTCAATTTACGTCGCTCCAATTTCAGATAGCGTATTGGGCTAAGCGGCATCTCAAAGCGCATGAAATGACGAGTGAAAGGCACTATTAAACTTCTAGGGTAGGGCGAACAGAGACCCGATTAGATCATTTTACATTAAGGTTAATATAAGTATTCCGGGGTATTCTATCACATTTGTTCAATTTACGTCGCTCCTATTTCAGGTTGCGTATTGGGCTAAGCGGCATCTCACAGCGCATGAAATGGCGATTAAAATGCACTGTTAAACTTCCAGGGTAGGGCAAACAGAGACCCGATTAGATCATTTCATATTATGGTTTATTTAAGAATTCAGAAAAATTCTATCACATTTGTTCAATTTACGTCGCTCCTATTTTAGATAGCTTATTGGGCTAAGCGGCATCTCAAAGCGCATGAAATGACGAGTGAAATGCACTATTAGACTTCTAGGATAAGGCAAACAGAGACCCGATTAGATCATTTTATATTACGGTTAATATAAGAATTCAGCGTAATTCTATCACATTTGTTCAATTTACGTCGCACCTATTTCAGATAGCGTACTGGGCTAGGCGGCATCTTAAAGCGCGTGGAATGGCGAGTGAAATGCACTATTAAACTTCTATGATAGGGCAATCAGAGACCCGATTAGATCATTTTATATTTTGGTGAATATAAGAATTCAGCGAAATTCTATCACATTTGTTCAATTTACGTCGCTCCTATTTCAGATAGCTTATTGGGCTAAGCGGCATCTCAAAGCGCATGAAATGACGAGTGAAAGGCACTATTAAACTTCTAGGGTAGGGCGAACAGAGAACCGATTAGATCATTTTACATTAAGGTTTGTATAAGAATTCAGGGAAATTCTATCACGTTTGTTCAATTTACGTCGCTCCTATTTCAGATAGCGTATTGGGCTAAGCGCCATCTCAAAGCGCATGAAATGGCGAGTAAAATGCACAGTGAAACTTCTAGGGTAGGGCAATCAGAGAGCCGATTAGATCATTTTATATTTTGGTTAATATAAGAATTCAGCGAAATTCTATCACATTTGTTCAATTTACGTCGCTCCTATTTCAGATAGCGTATTGGGCTAAGCGGCATCTCATAGCGCATGAAATGACGAGTGGAAGACACTATTAAACTTCTAGGGTAGGGCGAACAGAGAACCGATTAGATCATTGTACATTAAGGTTAATATAAGAATTCAGCGAAATTCTATCACATTTGTTCAATTTACGTCGCTCCTATTTCAGACAGCGTATTGGGCTACGCGGCATCTCAAAGCGCATGAAATGGCGAATACAATGCACTATTAAACTTCTAGGCTAGGGCGAACAGAGACCCGATTAGATCATTTTACATTATGGTTAATAAAAGAATTCAGCGAAATTCTATCACATTTGTTCAATTTACGTCGCTCCTATTTCATATAGCGTATTGGGCAAAGCGGCATCTCAAAGCGCATGAAATGCTGAATGAAATGCACTATTAAACTTCTATGCCAGGGCGAACAGAGACCCGATTAGATCATTTTACATTATCGTTAATAAAAGAATTCAGCGAAATTCTATCACATTTGTTCAATTTACATAGCTCCTATTTCAGATAGCGTATTGGGCTAAGCGGCATCTCAAAGCGCGTGAAATGACGAGTAAAATGCACTATTAAACTTCTAGGGTAGGGCAAACAGAGACCCGATTAGATAATTTCATATTATAGTTATTTTAAGAATTCAGCGAAATTCTATCACATTTGTTCAATTTACGTCGCTCCTATTTCAGATTGCGTATTGGGCTAAGAGTCATCTCAAAGCGCATGACATGGCGAGTGAAATGCACTATCAAACTTCTAGGATAATGCAAACAGAGACCCGATTAGATCATTTTATATTACGGTTAATATAAGAATTCAGCGTAATTCTATCACATTTGTTCAATTTACGTCGCACCTATTTCAGATAGCGTACTGGGCTACGCGGCATCTTAAAGCGCGTGGAAGGTCGAGTAGAATGCACTACGAAACTTCTATGATAGGGCAATCAGAGACCCGATTAGATCATTTTATATTTTGTTTAATATAAGATTTCAAGGAAATTCTATCACATTTGTTCAATTTACGTCGCTCCTATTTCAGATAGCTTATAGGGCTAAGCGGCATCTCAAAGCGCATGAAATGACGAGAGAAATGGACCATTAAACTTCTAGGGTAGGGCGAACAGAGACCCGATTAGATCATTTTACATTAAGGTTAATATAAGAATTCAGCAAAATTCTATCACATTTGTTCAATTTACGTCGCTGATATTTCAGATAGCGTATTGGGCTAAGCGGCATCTCAAAGCGCATGAAATGGCGAATAAAATGCACTATTAAACTTCTAGGCTAGGGCGAACAGAGACCCGATTAGATCATTTTACATTATGGTTAATAAAAGAATTCAGCGAAATTCTGTCACATTTGTTAAATTTACGTCGCTCCTATTTCAGATAGCGTATTGGGCTAGGCGGCAGCTTAAAGCACGTGGAATGGCGAGTGAAATGCACTGTTAAACTTCGATGATAGGGCAATCAGAGACCCGGTTAGATCATTTTATATTTGGGTTAATATATGAATTCAGGGAAATTCTATCACATTTGTTCAATTTACGTCGCTCCTATTTCAGATAGCCTACTGGGCTAGCCGGCCTCTTAGAGCGCGTGGAATGGCGAGTAAAATGCACTGTTAAACTTCTAGGATAAGGCAAACAGAGACCCGATTAGATCATTTTATAATTGGTTAATATAAGAATTCAGCGAAATTCTATCACATTTGTTCAATTTACGTCGCTCCTATTTCAGATAGCGTATTGGGCTAAGCGGAATCCCAAAGCGCATGAAATGACGAGAAAATGCACTATCAAACTTCTATGATAGGGCAATCAGAGACCCGATTAGATCATTTTATAATTTGGTTAATATAAGAATTAAGCGTAATTCTATCACATTTGTTCAATTTACGTCGCTCCTATTTCAGATATCTTATTGGGCTAAGCGTGGAATGGCGAGTAAAATGCACTACTATACTTCTATGATAGGGCAATCAGAGACCCGATTAGATCATTTTATATTTTGTTTAATATAAGATTTCAGGGAAATTCTATCACGTTTGTTCAATTTACGTCGCTCCTATTTCAGATAGCGTATTGGGCTAAGCGCCATCACAAAGCGCATGAAATGGCGAGTAAAATGCACAGTGAAACTTCTAGGGTAGGGCAAACAGAGACCCGATTAGATCATTTTATATTATGGTTAATTTAAGAATTCAGCCAAATTCTATCACATTTGTTCAATTTACGTCGCTCCAATTTCAGATAGCGTATTGGGCTAAGCGGCATCTCAAAGCGCATGAAATGCCGAGTAAAATGCACAATTAAACTTCTAGGGTAAGGCAAACAGAGACCCGATTAGATCATTTTATAATACGGTTAATATAAGAATTCAGCGTAATTCTATCACATTTGTTCAACTTACGTCGCTCCTATTTCAGATAGCGTACTGGGCTGGGCGGCATCTTAAAGCGCGTGGAAGGGCGAGTAAAATGCACTACTAAACTTCTATGATAGGGCAATCAGAGAGCCGATTAGATCATTTTATATTTTGGGTAATATAAGAATTCAGCGAAATTCTATCACATTTGTTCAATTTACGTCGCTCCTATTTCAGATAGCGTATTGGGCTAAGCGGCATCTCATAGCGCATGAAATGACGAGTGAAAGACACTATTAAACTTCTAGGGTAGGGCGAACAGAGAACCGATTAGATCATTGTACATTAAGGTTAATATAAGAATTCAGGGAAATTCTATCACGTTTGTTCAATTTACGTCGCTCCTATTTCAGATAGCGTATTGGCCTAAGCGGCATCTCAAAGCGCATGAAATGGCGAGTAAAATGCACTGTTAAACATCTAGGGTAGGGCAAACAGAGACCCGATTAGATCATTTCATATTTTGGTTTATTTAAGAATTCAGAAAAATTCTATCACATTTGTTCAATTTACGTCGCTCCTATTTCAGATAGCTTATTGGGCGAAGAGGCATCTCAAAGCGCATGAAATGACGAGTGAAATGCACTATTAAACTTCTAGGATAAGGCAAACAGAGACCCGATTAGATCATTTTATATTACGGTTAATATAAGAATTCAGCGTAATTCTATCACATTAGTTCAATTTACGTCGCTGATGTTTCAGACAGCGTATTGGTCTAAGCGGCATCTCAAAGCGCAAGAAATGGCGAGTAAAATGCACTATTAAACTTCTAGGGTAGGGCAAACAGAGTCCCGATAAGATCATTTTATATTATGGTTAATTTAAGAATTCAGCGGAACTCTATCACATTTGTTCAATTTATGTCGCTCCTATTTCAGATCGCGTATTGGGCTAAGCGGCATCTCAATCCTCATGAAATGGCGAGTAAAATGCACTGCTAGACTTCTAGGGTAGGGCAAACAAAGACCCGATTAGATCATTTTATATTACGGTTAATATAAGAATTCAGCGTAATTCTGTCACATTTGTTCAATTTACGTCGCCCCTATTTCAGATAGCGTATTGGGCTAAGCGGCATCTCGAAGCGCATGAAATGACGAGAGAAATGCAGTATTAAACTCCTTGGGTAGGGCGAACAGTGACGCGATTAGGTCATTTCATATTATGGTTAATTTAAGAATTCAGCGAAATTCTATCACATTTGTTCAATTTACGTCGTTCCTATTTCAGATAGCGTACTGGGCTAGGCGGCATCTTAAAGCGCGTGGAATGGCTAGTAAAATGCACTACTAAGCTTCTATGATAGGGCAATCAGAGACCCGATAAGATCATTTTATATTTTGTTCAATATAAGATTTCAGGGAAATTCTATCACATTTGTTCAATTTACGTCGCTCCTATTTCAGACAGCGTATTGGGCTACGCGGCATCTCAAAGCGCATGAAATGGCGAATACAATGCACTATTAAACTTCTAGGCTAGGGCGAACAGAGACCCGATTAGATCATTTTACATTATGGTTAATAAAAGAATTCAGCGAAATTCTATCACATTTGTTCAATTTACGTCGCTCCTATTTCATATAGCGTATTGGGCAAAGCGGCATCTCAAAGCGCATGAAATGGCGAATGAAATGCACTATTAAACTTCTATGCCAGGGCGAACAGAGACCCGATTAGATCATTTTACATTATCGTTAATAAAAGAATTCAGCGAAATTCTATCACATTTGTTCAATTTACATCGCTCCTATTTCAGATAGCGTATTGGGCTAAGCGGCATCTCAAAGCGCGTGAAATGACGAGTAAAATGCACTATTAAACTTCTAGGGTAGGGCAAACAGAGACCCGATTAGATAATTTCATATTATAGTTATTTTAAGAATTCAGCGAAATTCTATCACATTTGTTCAATTTACGTCGTTCCTATTTCAGATAGCGTACTGGGCTAGGCGGCATCTTAAAGCGCGTGGAATGGCTAGTAAAATGCACTACTAAGCTTCTATGATAGGGCAATCAGAGACCCGATAAGATCATTTTATATTTTGTTCAATATAAGATTTCAGGGAAATTCTATCACATTTGTTCAATTTACGTCGCTCCTATTTCATATAGCGTATTGGGCAAAGCGGCATCTCAAAGCGCATGAAATGGCGAATGAAATGCACTATTAAACTTCTATGCCAGGGCGAACAGAGACCCGATTAGATCATTTTACATTATCGTTAATAAAAGAATTCAGCGAAATTCTATCACATTTGTTCAATTTACATCGCTCCTATTTCAGATAGCGTATTGGGCTAAGCGGCATCTCAAAGCGCGTGAAATGACGAGTAAAATGCACTATTAAACTTCTAGGGTAGGGCAAACAGAGACCCGATTAGATAATTTCATATTATAGTTATTTTAAGAATTCAGCGAAATTCTATCACATTTGTTCAATTTACGTCGCTCCTATTTCAGATTGCGTATTGGGCTAAGAGTCATCTCAAAGCGCATGACATGGCGAGTGAAATGCACTATCAAACTTCTAGGATAATTCAAACAGAGACCCGATTAGATCATTTTATATTACGGTTAATATAAGAATTCAGCGTAATTCTATCACATTTGTTCAACTTACGTCGCTCCTATTTCAGATAGCGTACTGGGCTACGCGGCATCTCAAAGCGCATGCAATGGCGAATACAATGCACTATTAAACTTCTAGGCTAGGGCGAACAGAGACCCGATTAGATCATTTTACATTATCGTTAAGAAAAGAATTCAGCGAAACTCTATCACATTTGTTCAATTACATCGCTCCTATTTCAGATAGCGTATTGGGCTAAGCGGCATCTGAAAGCGCATGAAATGACGAGTAAAATGCACTATTAAACTTCTAGGGTAGGGCAAACAGAGACCCGATTAGATAATTTCATATTATAGTTAATTTAAGAATTCAGCGGAATTCTATCACATTTGTTCAATTTACGTCGCTCCTATTTCAGATTGCGGATTGGGCTAAGCGGCATCTCAAAGCGCATGAAATGGCGAGTGAAATGCACTATCAAACTTCTAGGATAATTCAAACAGAGACCCGATTAGATCATTTTATATTACGGTTAATATAAGAATTCAGCGTAATTTTATCACATTTGTTCAACTTACGTCGCTCCTATTTCAGATAGCGTACTGGGCTAGGCGGCATCTTAAAGCGCGTGGAATGGCGAGTAAAATGCACTACTAAACTTCTATGATAGGGCAATCAGAGACCCGATTAGATCATTTTATATTTTGGTTAATATAAGTATTCAGCGAAATTCTATCACATTTGTTCAATTTACGTCGCTCCTATTTCAGATAGCGTATTGGGCTAAGCGGCATCTCAAAGCGCATGAAATGGCGAGTGAAATGCACTATCAAACTTCTAGGATAATTCAAACAGAGACCAGATTAGATCATTTTATATTACGGGTAATATAAGAATTCAGCGAAATTCTATCACATTTGTTCAATTTACGTCTCTCCTATTTCAGATAGCGTATTGGGCTACGCGGCATCTCAAAGTGCATGAAATGGCGAGTGAAATGCACTATTAAACTTCCAGGGCAGGGCAAACCGAGACCCGATTAGATCATTTTACATTATGGTTAATTTAAGAATTCAGAAAAATTCTGTCATATTTGTTCAATTTACGTCGCTCCTATTTCAGATAGCGTACTGGGCTAGGCGGCACCTTGAAGAGCGTGGAATGGCGAGTAAAATGCACCACTAAAGTTCTATTATAGGGCAATCAGAGACCCGATTAGATCAGTTTATATTTTGTTTAATATAAGATTTCAGGGAAATTCTATCAGATTTGTTCAATTTACGTCGCTGCTATTTCAGATAGCGTATTGGGCTAAGCGGCATCTAAAAGCGTTTGAAATGGCGAATAAAATGCTCTATTAAACTTCTAGGCTACGGTGAACAGAGACCCGGTTACATCATTTTACGTTATGGTTAATAAAAGAATTCAGCGAAATTCTACCACATTTGGTCAATTTACATCGCTCCTACTTCAGATAGCGTATTGGGCTAAATGGCATCTCAAAGCGCATGAAATGACGAGTAAAATGCACTATTAAACTTCTAGGATAAGGCCAACAAAAACCCGATTAGATCATTTTATATTACGGTTAATATAAGAATTCAGCGTAATTATATCACATTTGTTCAACTTACGTCGCTCCTATTTCAGATAGCGTACTGGGCTAGACGGCATCTTAAAGCGCGTGGAAGGTCGAGTAGAATGCACTACGAAACTTCTATGATAGGGCAATCAGAGACCCGATTAGATCATTTTATATTTTGTTTAATATAAGATTTCAAGGAAATTCTATCACATTTGTTCAATTTACGTCGCTCCTATTTCAGATAGCTTATTGGGCTAAGCGGCATCTCAAAGCGCATAAAATGACGAGTGAAAGGCACTATTAAACTTCTAGGGTAGGGCGAACAGAGAACCGATTAGATCATTTTACATTAAGGTTAGTATAAGAATTCAGGGAAATTCTATCACGTTTGTTCAATTTACGTCGCTCCTATTTCAGATAGCGTATTGGGCTAAGCGCCATCTCAAAGCGCATGAAATGGCGAGTAAAATGCACAGTGAAACTTCTAGGGTAGGGCAAACAGAGACCCGATTAGATCATTTTATATTATGGTTAATTTAAGAATTCAGCCAAATTCTATCACATTTGTTCAATTTACGTCGCTCCAATTTCAGATAGCGTATTGGGCTAAGCGGCATCTCAAAGCGCATGAAATGCCGAGTAAAATGCACAATTAAACTTCTAGGGTAAGGCAAACAGAGACCCGATTAGATCATTTTATAATACGGTTAATATAAGAATTCAGCGTAATTCTATCACATTTGTTCAACTTACGTCGCTCCTATTTCAGATAGCGTACTGGGCTGGGCGGCATCTTAAAGCGCGTGGAAGGGCGAGTAAAATGCACTACTAAACTTCTATGATAAGGCAATCAGAGAGCCGATTAGATCATTTTATATTTTGGTTAATATAAGAATTCAGCGAAATTCTATCACATTTGTTCAATTTACGTCGCTCCTATTTCTGATAGCGTATTGGGCTAAGCGGCATCTCATAGCGCATGAAATGACGAGTAAAATGCACTATTAAACATCTAGGGTAGGGCAAACAGAGACCCGATTAGATCATTTCATATTTTGGTTTATTTAAGAATTCAGAAAAATTCTATCACATTTGTTCAATTTACGTCGCTCCTATTTCAGATAGCTTATTGGGCGAAGATTCATCTCAAAGCGCATGAAATGACGAGTGAAATGCACTATTAAACTTCTAGGATAAGGCAAACAGAGGCCGATTAGATCATTTTATATTACGGTTAATATAAGAATTCAGCGAAATTCTATCACATTTCTTCAATTTACGTCTCTCCTATTTCAGATAGCGTATTGGGCTACGCGGCATCTCAAAGCGCATGAATTGGCGAGTAAAATGCACTATTAAACTTCTAGGGTAAGGCAAAAAGAGACCCGATTAGATCATTTTATATTATGGTTAATATAAGAATTCAGCGTAATTCTATCACATTTGTTCAACTAACGTCGCTCCTATTTCAGATAGCGTACTGGGCAAGGCGGCATCTTAAAGCGCGTGGAATGGCGAGTAACATGCACCACTAAACTTCTATGATAGGTCAATCAGAGCCCCAATTAGATCATTTTATATTTTGTTCAATATGAGATTTCAGCGAAATTCTATCACATTTGTTCAACTTACGTCGCTCCTATTTCAGATAGCGTATTGGGCTACGCGGCATCTCAAAGCGCATGAAATGGCGAGTAAAATACACTATTAAACTTCTAGGGTAGGGCAAACAGAGACCCGATTAGATCATTTTACATTAAGGTTAACATAAGAATTCAGCAAAATTCTATCACATTTGTTCAATTTACGTCGTTCCTATTTCAGATAGCATACTGGGCTAGGCGGCATCTTAAAGCGCGTGGAATGGCTAGTAAAATGCACTTCTAAGATTCTATGATAGGGCAATCAGAGACCCGATTAGATCATTTTATATTTTGATCAATATAAGATTTCAGGGAAATTCTATCACATTTGTTCAATTTACGTCGCTCCTATTTCAGACAGCGTATTGGGCTACGCGGCATCTCAAAGCGCATGAAATGGCGAATACAATGCACTATTAAACTTCTAAGCTAGGGAGAACAGAGACCCGATTAGATCATTTTACATTATGATTAATAAAAGAATTCAGCGAAATTCTATCGCATTTGGTCAAATTTACGTCGCTCCTATTTCAGATAGCGTATTGGGCTAAGCGGCATCTCAAAGCGCATGAAATGGCGAATGAAATGCACTATTAAACTTCTAGGCCAGGGCGAACAGAGACCCGATGAGATCATTTTACATTATCGTTAATAAAAGAATTCAGCGAAATTCTATCACATTTGTTCAATTTACATCGCTCCTATTTCAGATAGCGTATTGGGCTAAGCGGCATCTCAAAGCGCATGAAATGGCGAGTAAAATGCACTATTAAACTTCTCGGCTAGAGCGAACAGAGACCCGATTATATCATTTTACATTATGGTTAATAAAAGAATTCAGCGAAATTCTATCACATTTGTTCAATTTACATCGCTCCTATTTCAGATAGCGTATTGGGCTAAACGGCATCTCAATGCGCATGAAATGGCGAGTAAAATGCACTATTAAACTTCTAGGGTAGGGCAAACAGAGACCCGATTAGATAATTTCATATTATAGTTAATCTAAGAATTCAGCGAAATTCTATCACATTTGTTCAATTTACGTCGCTCCTATTTCAGATTGCGTATTGGGCTAAGCGGCATCTCAAAGCGCATGAAATGGCGAGTGAAATGCACTATTAAACTTCTAGGGTAAGGCAAACAGAGACCCGATTAGATCATTTTATATTATGGTTAATATAAGAATTCTGCGTAATTCTATCACATTTGTTCAACTAACGTCGCTCCTATTTCAGATAGCGTACTGGGCTAGGCGGCATCTCAAAGCGCATGAAATGGCGAGTAAAATACACTATTAAACTTCTAGGGTAGGGCAAACAGAGACCCGATTAGATCATTTTACATTAAGGTTAACATAAGAATTCAGCAAAATTCTATCACATTTGTTCAATTTACGTCGTTCCTATTTCAGATAGCATACTGGGCTAGGCGGCATCTTAAAGCGCGTGGAATGGCTAGTAAAATGCACTTCTAAGCTTCTATGATAGGGCAATCAGAGACCCGATTAGATCATTTTATATTTTGTTCAATATAAGATTTCAGGGAAATTCTATCACATTTGTTCAATTTACGTCGCTCCTATTTCAGACAGCGTATTGGGCTACGCGGCATCTCAAAGCGCATGAAATGGCGAATACAATGCACTATTAAACTTCTAAGCTAGGGAGAACAGAGACCCTATTAGATCATTTTACATTATGGTTAATAAAAGAATTTAGCGAAATTCTATCACATTTGTTCAATTTACATCGCTCCTATTTCAGATAGCGTATTGGGCTAAGCGGCATCTCAAAGCGCATGAAATGGCGAATGAAATGCACTATTAAACTTCTGGGCCAGGGCGAACAGAGACCCGATTAGATCATTTTACATTATCGTTAATAAAAGAATTCAGCGAAATTCTATCACATTTGTTCAATTTACATCGCTCCTATTTCAGATAGCGTATTGGGCTAAGCGGCATCTCAAAGCGCATGAAATGACGAGTTAAATGCACTATTAAACTTCTAGGGTAGGGCAAACAGAGACCCGATTAGATCATTTTATATTATGGTTAATTTAAGAATTCAGCCAAATTCTGTCACATTTGTTCAATTTACGTCGCTCCTATTTCAGATAGCGTACTGGGCTAGGCGGAATCTTAAAGCGCGTGGACTGGAGAGTAAAATGCACAATAAAACTTCTATGATAGGGCAATCAGAGACCCGATTAGATCATTTTATATTTTGGTTAATATAAGAATTCAGCGAAACTCTATCACAATTGTTCTATTTACGTCGCTCCTATTTCAGATAGCGTATTGGGCTACGCGGCATCTCAAAGCGCATGAAATGGCAAGTGAAATGCACTATCACACTTCTAGGGTAGGGCGAACAGAGACCCGATTAGATCATTTTACATTAAGGTTAATATAAGTATTCAGGGAAATCCTATCACATTTGTTCAAATTACGTCGCTCCTATTTCAGATAGCGTATTGGGCTAAGCGGCATCTCAAAGCGCATGAAATGACGAGTGAAATGCACTATTAAACTTCTAGGGTAGGGCGAACAGAGACCCGAATAGATCATTTTATATTTTGGTTAATATAAGAATTCAGCGAAATTCTATCACAATTGTTCAATTTACGTCGCTCCTATTTCAGATAGCGTATTGGGCTAAGCGGCATCTCAAAGCGCATGAAATGACGAGTGGAAGGCACTATTAAACTTCTAGGGTAGGTCGAAGAGAGAACCGATTAGATCGTTTTACATTAAGGTTAATATAAGAATTCAGGGAAATTCTATCACGTTTTTCAATTTACGTCGCTCCTATTTCAGATAGCGTATTGGGCTAAGCGGCATCTCAAAGCGCATGAAATGGCGAGTAAAATAGACTGTTAAACTTCTAGGGTAGGGCAATCAGAGAGCCGATTAGATAATTTTATATTACGGTCAATATAAGAATTCAGCGTAATTCTATCACATTTGTTCAATTTACGTCGCTGATATTTCAGATAGCGTATTGGGCTAAGCGGCATCACAAAGCGCAAGAAATGGCGAGTAAAATGCACTATTAAACTTCTAGGGTAGGGCAAACAGAGACCCGATAAGATCATTTTATATTATGGTTAATTTAAGAATCCAGCGAAACTCTATCATATTTGTTCAATTTACGTCGCTCCTATTTCAGATAGCGTATTGGGCTAAGCGGCATCTCAAAGCGCATGAAGTGGCGAGTAAAATGCACTTTTAATATTCTAGGATAAGGCAAACAGAGACCCGATTAGATCATTTTATAATACGGTTAATATAAGAATTCAGCGTAATTCTCTCACATTTGTTCAATGTACGTCGCTCCTATTGCAGATAGCGTATTGGGCTAAGCGGGATCTCAAAGCGCATGAAATGGCGAGTAAAATGCACTATTAAACTTCTAGGGTAAGGCAAACAGAGACCCGATCAGATCATTTTATATTACGGTTAATATAAGAATTCAGCGTAATTCTATCATATTTGTTCAATTTACGTCGCTCCTATTTCAGATGCGTATTGGGCTAAGCGGCATCTCAAAGGGCATGAAATGGCGAGTAAAATGCACTATTAAACTTCTAGGGTAGGGCAAACAGAGACCCGATTAGATCATTTTATAATATGGTTAATTAAAGAATTCAGCCAAATTCTGTCACATTTGTTCAATTTACGTCGCTCCTATTTCAGATAGCGTACTGGGCTAGGCGGAATCTTAAAGCGCGTGGACTGGCGAGTAATATGCACAATTAAACATCTATGATAGGGCAATCAGAGACCCGATTAGATCATTTTATATTTTGGTTAATATAAGAATTCAGCGAAAGTCTATCACAATTGTTCTATTTACGTCGCTCCTATTTCAGATAGCGTATTGGGCTAAGCGGCATCTCAAAGCGCATGAAATGGCGAGTGAAATGCACTATCACACTTCTAGGGTAGGGCGAACAGAGACCCGATTAGATCATTTTACATTAAGGTTAATATAAGTATTCAGGGCTATTCTATCACATTTGTTCAATTTACGTCGTTCCTATTTCAGATAGCGTATTGGGCTAAGCTGCTTCTCAAAGCGCATGAAATGGCGATTAAAATGCACTGTTAAACTTCTAGTGTAGGGCAAACAGAGACCCGATTAGATCATTTCATATTATGGTTTATTTAAGAATTCAGAAAAATTCTATCACATTTGTTCAATTTACGTCGCTCCTATTTCAGATAGCGTATTGGGCTAAGCGGCATCTCAAAGCGCATGAAATGGCGAGTGAAATGCACTATTACACTTCTAGGGTAGGGCGAACAGAGACCCGATTAGATCATTTTACATTAAGGTTAATATAAGTATTCCGGGGTATTCTATCACATTTGTTCAATTTACGTCGCTCCTATTTCAGATAGCGTATTGGTCTAAGCTGCATCTTAAAGCGCATGAAATGGCGGTTAAAATGCACTGTTAAACTTCTAGGGTAGGGCAAACAGAGACCCGATTAGATCATTTTATATTATGGTTAATTTAAGAATTCAGCCAAATTCTATCACATTTGTTCAATTTACGTCGCTCCTATTTCAGATAGCGTACTGGGCTAGGCGGCATCTTAAAGCGCATGAAATGACGAGTGAAACGCACTATTAAACTTCTAGGGTAGGGCGAACAGAGAACCGATTAGATCATTTTACATTAAGGTTAATATAAGAATTCAGGGAAATTCTATCACGTTTGTTCAATTTATGTCGCTCCTATTTCAGGTAGCGTATTGGGCTAAGCGGCATCTCACAGCGCATGAAATGGCGATTAAAATGCACTGTTAAACTTCCAGGGTAGGGCAAACAGAGACCCGATTAGATCATTTCATATTATGGTTTATTTAAGAATTCAGAAAAATTCTATCACATTTGTTCAATTTACGTCGCTCCTATTTCAGATAGCTTATTGGGCTAAGCGGCATCTCAAAGCGCATGAAATGACGAGTGAAATGCACTATTAGACTTCTAGGATAAGGCAAACAGAGACCCGATTAGATCATTTTATATTACGGTTAATATAAGAATTCAGCGTAATTCTATCACATTTGTTCAATTTACGTCGCACCTATTTCAGATAGCGTACTGGGCTAGGCGGCATCTTAAAGCGCGTGGAATGGCGAGTAAAATGCACTATTAAACTTCTATGATAGGGCAATCAGAGACCCGATTAGATCATTTTATATTTTGGTGAATATAAGAATTCAGCGAAATTCTATCACATTTGTTCAATTTACGTCGCTCCTATTTCAGATAGTTTATTGGGCTAAGCGGCATCTCAAAGCGCATGAAATGACGAGTGAAAGGCACTATTAAACTTCTAGGGTAGGGCGAACAGAGAACCGATTAGATCATTTTACATTAAGGTTAGTATAAGAATTCAGGGAAATTCTATCACGTTTGTTCAATTTACGTCGCTCCTATTTCAGATAGCGTATTGGGCTAAGCGCCATCTCAAAGCGCATGAAATGGCGAGTAAAATGCACAGTGAAACTTCTAGGGTAGGGCAATCAGAGAGCCGATTAGATCATTTTATATTTTGGTTAATATAAGAATTCAGCGAAATTCTATCACATTTGTTCAATTTACGTCGCTCCTATTTCAGATAGCGTATTGGGCTAAGCGGCATCTCATAGCGCATGAAATGACGAGTGGAAGACACTATTAAACTTCTAGGGTAGGGCGAACAGAGAACCGATTAGATCATTGTACATTAAGGGTAATATAAGAATTCAGCGAAATTCTATCACATTTGTTCAATTTACGTCGCTCCTATTTCAGACAGCGTATTGGGCTACGCGGCATCTCAAAGCGCATGAAATGGCGAATACAATGCACTATTAAACTTCTAGGCTAGGGCGAACAGAGTCCCGATTAGATCATTTTACATTATGGTTAATAAAAGAATTCAGCGAAATTCTATCACATTTGTTCAATTTACGTCGCTCCTATTTCATATAGCGTATTGGGCAAAGCGGCATCTCAAAGCGCATGAAATGGCGAATGAAATGCACTATTAAACTTCTATGCCAGGGCGAACAGAGACCCGATTAGATCATTTTACATTATCGTTAATAAAAGAATTCAGCGAAATTCTATCACATTTGTTCAATTCACATCGCTCCTATTTCAGATAGCGTATTGGGCTAAGCGGCATCTCAAAGCGCGTGAAATGACGAGTAAAATGCACTATTAAACTTCTAGGGTAGGGCAAACAGAGACCCGATTAGATAATTTCATATTATAGTTATTTTAAGAATTCAGCGAAATTCTATCACATTTGTTCAATTTACGTCGCTCCTATTTCAGATTGCGTATTGGGCTAAGAGTCATCTCAAAGCGCATGACATGGCGAGTGAAATGCACTATCAAACTTCTAGGATAATTCAAACAGAGACCCGATTAGATCATTTTATATTACGGTTAATATAAGAATTCAGCGTAATTCTATCACATTTGTTCAACTTACGTCGCTCCTATTTCAGATAGCGTACTGGGCTACGCGGCATCTTAAAGCGCGTGGAAGGTCGAGTAGAATGCACTACGAAACTTCTATGATAGGGCAATCAGAGACCCGATTAGATCATTTTATATTTTGTTTAATATAAGATTTCAAGGAAATTCTATCACATTTGTTCAATTTACGTCGCTCCTATTTCAGATAGCTTATAGGGCTAAGCGGCATCTCAAAGCGCATGAAATGACGAGAGAAATGGACCATTAAACTTGTAGGGTAGGGCGAACAGTGACCCGATTAGATCATTTTACATTAAGGTTAATATAAGAATTCAGCAAAATTCTATCACATTTGTTCAATTTACGTCGCTGATATTTCAGATAGCGTATTGGGCTAAGCGGCATCTCAAAGCGCATGAAATGGCGAATAAAATGCACTATTAAACTTCTAGGCTAGGGCGAACAGAGACCCGATTAGATCATTTTACATTATGGTTAATAAAAGAATTCAGCGAAATTCTGTCACATTTGTTAAATTTACGTCGCTCCTATTTCAGATAGCGTATTGGGCTAGGCGGCAGCTTAAAGCACGTGGAATGGCGAGTGAAATGCACTGTTAAACTTCGATGATAGGGCAATCAGAGACCCGATTAGATCATTTTATATTTGGGTTAATATATGAATTCAGGGAAATTCTATCACATTTGTTCAATTTACGTCGCTCCTATTTCAGATAGCCTACTGGGCTAGCCGGCCTCTTAGAGCGCGTGGAATGGCGAGTAAAATGCACTATTAAACTTCTAGGATAAGGCAAACAGAGACCCGATTAGATCATTTTATAATTTGGTTAATATAAGAATTCAGCGAAATTCTCTCACATTTGTTCAATTTACGTCGCTCCTATTTCAGATAGCGTATTGGGCTAAGCGGAATCTCAAAGCGCATGAAATGACGAGAAAATGCACTATCAAACTTCTATGATAGGGCAATCAGAGACCCGATTAGATCATTTTATAATTTGGTTAATATAAGAATTAAGCGTAATTCTATCACATTTGTTCAATTTACGTCGCTCCTATTTCAGATATCTTATTGGGCTAAGCGGCATCTCAAAGCGCATGAAATGGCGAGTGAAATGCACCATTAGACTTCTATGGTAGGGCGAACAGAGACCCGATTAGATCATTTTCATTAAGGTTAATATAAGAATTCAGGGAAATTCTATCACATTTGTTCAATTTACGTTGCGCCTATTTCAGATAGCGTATTGGGCTATGCGGCATCTCAAAGCGCATGAAATGGCGAATAAAATGCACTATTAAACTTCTAGGGTAAGGCAAACAGAGACCCGATTAGATCATTTTATATTACGGTTAATAAAAGAATTCAGCGAAATTCTATCACATTTGTTCAATTTACATCGCTCCTATTTCAGATAGCGTATTGGGCTAAGCGGCATTTCAAAGCGCATGAAATGGCGAGTAAAATGCACTATTAAACTTCTAGGATAAGGCAAACAGAGACCCGATTAGACCATTTTATATTACGGTTAATATAAGAATTCAGCGTAATTCTATCACATTTGTTTAACTTACGTCGCTCCCATTTTAGATAGCGTACTGGGCTAGGCGGCATCTTAAAGCGCGTGGAATGGCGAGTAAAATGCACTACTATACTTCTATGATAGGGCAATCAGAGACCCGATTAGATCATTTTATATTTTGTTTAATATAAGATTTCAGGGAAATTCTATCACGTTTGTTCAATTTACGTCGCTCCTATTTCAGATAGCGTATTGGGCTAAGCGCCATCTCAAAGCGCATGAAACGGCGAGTAAAATGCACAGTGGAACTTCTAGGGTAGGGCAAACAGAGACCCGATTAGATCATTTTATATTATGGTTAATTTAAGAATTCAGCCAAATTCTATCACATTTGTTCAATTTACGTCGCTCCAATTTCAGATAGCGTATTGGGCTAAGCGGCATCTCAAAGCGCATGAAATGCCGAGTAAAATGCACAATTAAACTTCTAGGGTAAGGCAAACAGAGACCCGATTAGATCATTTTATAATACGGTTAATATAAGAATTCAGCGTAATTCTATCACATTTGTTCAACTTACGTCGCTCCTATTTCAGATAGCGTACTGGGCTGGGCGGCATCTTAAAGCGCGTGGAAGGGCGAGTAAAATGCACTACTAAACTTCTATGATAGGGCAATCAGAGAGCCGATTAGATCATTTTATATTTTGGTTAATATAAGAATTCAGCGAAATTCTATCACATTTGTTCAATTTACGTCGCTCCTATTTCAGATAGCGTATTGGGCTAAGCGGCATCTCATAGCGCATGAAATGACGAGTGAAAGACACTATTAAACTTCTAGGGTAGGGCGAACAGAGAACCGATTAGATCATTGTACATTAAGGTTAATATAAGAATTCAGGGAAATTCTATCACGTTTGTTCAATTTACGTCGCTCCTATTTCAGATAGCGTATTGGCCTAAGCGGCATCTCAAAGCGCATGAAATGGCGAGTAAAATGCACTGTTAAACATCTAGGGTAGGGCAAACAGAGACCCGATTAGATCATTTCATATTTTGGTTTATTTAAGAATTCAGAAAAATTCTATCACATTTGTTCAATTTACGTCGCTCCTATTTCAGATAGCTTATTGGGCGAAGAGGCATCTCAAAGCGCATGAAATGACGAGTGAAATGCACTATTAAACTTCTAGGATAAGGCAAACAGAGACCCGATTAGATCATTTTATATTACGGTTAATATAAGAATTCAGCGTAATTCTATCACATTAGTTCAATTTACGTCGCTGATGTTTCAGACAGCGTATTGGTCTAAGCGGCATCTCAAAGCGCAAGAAATGGCGAATAAAATGCACTATTAAACTTCTAGGGTAGGGCAAACAGAGTCCCGATAAGATCATTTTATATTATGGTTAATTTAAGAATTCAGCGAAATTCTATCACATTTGTTCAATTTACGTCGTTCCTATTTCAGATAGCGTACTGGGCTAGGCGGCATCTTAAAGCGCGTGGAATGGCTAGTATAATGCACTACTAAGCTTCTATGATAGGGCAATCAGAGACCCGATAAGATCATTTTATATTTTGTTCAATATAAGATTTCAGGGAAATTCTATCACATTTGTTCAATTTACGTCGCTCCTATTTCATATAGCGTATTGGGCAAAGCGGCATCTCAAAGCGCATGAAATGGCGAATGAAATGCACTATTAAACTTCTATGCCAGGGCGAACAGAGACCCGATTAGATCATTTTACATTATGGTTAATAAAAGAATTCAGCGAAATTCTATCACATTTGTTCAATTTACATCGCTCCTATTTCAGATAGCGTATTGGGCTAAGCGGCATCTCAAAGCGCGTGAAATGACGAGTAAAATGCACTATTAAACTTCTAGGGTAGGGCAAACAGAGACCCGATTAGATAATTTCATATTATAGTTATTTTAAGAATTCAGCGAAATTCTATCACATTTGTTAAATTTACGTCGCTCCTATTTCAGATTGCGTATTGGGCTAAGAGTCATCTCAAAGCGCATGACATGGCGAGTGAAATGCACTATCAAACTTCTAGGATAAGGCAAACAGAGACCCGATTAGATCATTTTATATTACGGTTAATATAAGAATTCAGCGTAATTCTATCACATTTGTTCAACTTACGTCGCTCCCATTTTAGATAGCGTACTGGGCTAGGCGGCATCTTAAAGCGCGTGGAATGGCGAGTAAAATGCACTACTATACTTCTATGATAGGGCAATCAGAGACCCGATTAGATCATTTTATATTTTGTTTAATATAAGATTTCAGGGAAATTCTATCACATTTGTTCAATTTACGTCGCTCCTGTTTCAGATAGCGTATTCGGGTAAGCGGCATCTCAGAGCGCATGAAATGGCGAATGAAATGCACTATTAAACTTCTAGGCTAGGGCGAACAGAGACCCGATCAGATCATTTTACATTATGGTTAATAAAAGAATTCAGCGAAATTCAATCACATTTGTTCAACTTACGTCGCTCCTATTTCATTTAGCGTATTGGGCTAACCGGCATCTCAAAGCGCATGAAATGGCGAATAAAATGCACTATTAAACTTCTAGGGTAAGGCAAACAGAGACCCGATTTGATCATTTTATATTACGGTTAATAAAAGAATTCAGCGAAATTCTATCACATTTGTTCAATTTACATCGCTCCTATTTCAGATAGCGTATTGGGCTAAGCGGCATCTCAAATCGCATGAAATGGCGAGTAAAATGCACTATTAAACTTCTCGGCTAGGGCGAACAGAGACCCGATTATATCATTTTACATTATGGTTAATAAAAGAATTCAGCGAAATTCTATCACATTTGTTCAATTTACATCGCTCCTATTTCAGATAGCGTATTGGGCTAAGCGGCATTTCAAAGCGCATGAAATGGCGAGTAAAATTCACAGTGAAACTTCTAGGGTAGGGCAAACAGAGACCCGATTAGATCATTTTACATTATGGTTAATTTAAGAATTCAGAAAAATTCTGTCATATTTGTTCAATTGACGTCGCTCCTATTTCAGATAGCGTACTGGGCTAGGCGGCACCTTGAAGAGCGTGGAATGGCGAGTAAAATGCACCACTAAAGTTCTATGATAGGGCAATCAGAGACCCGATTAGATCAGTTTATATTTTGTTTAATATAAGATTTCAGGGAAATTCTATCAGATTTGTTCAATTTACGTCGCTGCTATTTCAGATAGCGTACTGGGCTAAGCGGCATCTAAAAGCGTTTGAAATGGCGAATAAAATGCTCTATTAAACTTCTAGGCTACGGTGAACAGAGACCCGGTTACATCATTTTACGTTATGGTTAATAAAAGAATTCAGCGAAATTCTACCACATTTGTTCAATTTACATCGCTCCTACTTCAGATAGCGTATTGGGCTAAATGGCATCTCAAAGCGCATGAAATGACGAGTAAAATGCACTATTAAACTTCTAGGATAAGGCCAACAAAACCCCGATTAGATCATTTTATATTACGGTTAATATAAGAATTCAGCGTAATTATATCACATTTGTTCAACTTACGTCGCTCCTATTTCAGATAGCGTACTGGGCTAGACGGCATCTTAAAGCGCGTGGAAGGTCGAGTAGAATGCACTACGAAACTTCTATGATAGGGCAATCAGAGACCCGATTAGATCATTTTATATTTTGTTTAATATAAGATTTCAAGGAAATTCTATCACATTTGTTCAATTTACGTCGCTCCTATTTCAGATAGCTTATAGGGCTAAGCGGCATCTCAAAGCGCATGAAATGACGAGAGAAATGGACCATTAAACTTCTAGGGTAGGGCGAACAGAGACCCGATTAGATCATTTTACATTAAGGTTAATATAAGAATTCAGCAAAATTCTATCACATTTGTTCAATTTACGTCGCTGATATTTCAGATAGCGTATTGGGCTAAGCGGCATCTCAAAGCGCATGAAATGGCGAACAAAATGCACTATTAAACTTCTAGGCTAGGGCGAACAGAGACCCGATTAGATCATTTTACATTATGGTTAATAAAAGAATTCAGCGAAATTCTGTCACATTTGTTAAATTTACGTCGCTCCTATTTCAGATAGCGTATTGGGCTAGGCGGCAGCTTAAAGCACGTGGAATGGCGAGTGAAATGCACTGTTAAACTTCGATGATAGGGCAATCAGAGACCCGATTAGATCATTTTATATTTGGGTTAATATATGAATTCAGGGAAATTCTATCACATTTGTTCAATTTACGTCGCTCCAATTTCAGATAGCCTACTGGGCTAGCCGGCCTCTTAGAGCGTGTGGACTGGCGAGTAAAATGCACTATTAAACTTCTAGGATAAGGCAAACAGAGACCCGATTAGATCATTTTATAATTTGGTTAATATAAGAATTCAGCGAAATTCTATCACATTTGTTCAATTTACATCGCTCCTATTTCAGATAGCGTATTGGGCTAAGCGGAATCTCAAAGCGCATGAAATGGCGAGAAAATGCACTATTAAACTTCTATGATAGGGCAATCAGAGACCCGATTAGATCATTTTATAATTTGGTTAATATAAGAATTAAGCGTAATTCTATCACATTTGTTCAATTTACGTCGCTCCTATTTCAGATATCTTATTGGGCTAAGCGGCATCTCAAAGCGCATGAAACGGCGAGTGAAATGCACCATTAGACTTCTATGGTAGGGCGAACAGAGACCCGATTAGATCATTTTCATTAAGGTTAATATAAGATTTCAGGGAAATTCTATCACATTTGTTCAATTTACGTCGCTCCTGTTTCAGATAGCGTATTCGGGTAAGCGGCATCTCAGAGCGCATGAAATGGCGAATGAAATGCACTATTAAACTTCTAGGCTAGGGCGAACAGAGACCCGATCAGATCATTTTACATTATGGTTAATAAAAGAATTCAGCGAAATTCTATCACATTTGTTCAACTTACGTCGCTCCTATTTCATTTAGCGTATTGGGCTAAGCGGCATCTCAAAGCGCATGAAATGGCGAATAAAATGCACTATTAAACTTCTAGGGTAAGGCAAACAGAGACCCGATTAGATCATATTATATTACGGTTAATAAAAGAATTCAGCGAAATTCTATCACATTTGTTCAATTTACATCGCTCCTATTTCAGATAGCGTATTGGGCTAAGCGGCATCTCAAATCGCATGAAATGGCGAGTAAAATGCACTATTAAACTTCTCGGCTAGGGCGAACAGAGACCCGATTATATCATTTTACATTATGGTTAATAAAAGAATTCAGCGAAATTCTATCACATTTGTTCAATTTACATCGCTCCTATTTCAGATAGCGTATTGGGCTAAGCGGCATTTCAAAGCGCATGAAATGGCGAGTAAAATGCACTATTAAACTTCTAGGGTAGGGCAAACAGAGACCCGATTAGATAATTTCATATTATAGTTAATTTAAGAATTCAGCGAAATTCTATCACATTTGTTCAATTTACGTCGCTCCTATTTAAGATTGCGTATTGGGCTAAGCGGCATCTCAAAGCGCATGAAATGGTGAGTGAAATGCACTATCAAACTTCTAGGATAATTCAAACAGAGACCCGATTAGATCATTTTATATTACGGTTAATATAAGAATTCAGCGTAATTCTATCACATTTGTTCAACTTACGTCGCTCCTATTTCAGATAGCGTACTGGGCTAGGCGGCATCTTAAAGCGCGTGGAATGGCGAGTAAAATGCACCACTAAACTTCTATGATAGGGCAATCAGAGACCCGATTAGATCATTTTATATTTTGTTTAATATAAGATTTCAGGGAAATTCTATCACATTTGTTCAATTTACGTCGCTCCTATTTCAGATAGCGTATTGCGCTAAGCGGCATCTCAAAGCGCATGAAATGGCGAATAAAATGCACTATTAAACTTCTAGGCTAGGGCGAACAGAGACCCGATTAGATCATTTTACAGTATGGTTAATAAAAGTATTCAGCGAAATTCTATCACATTTGTTCAATTTACATCGCTCCTATTTCAGATAGCGTATTGGGCTACGCGGCATCTCAAAGCGCATGAAATGGCGAGTACAATGCACTATTAAACTTCTAGGGTAAGGCAAACAGAGACCCGATTAGATCATTTTATATTATAGTTAATGTAAGAATTCAGCGAAATTCTATCACATTTCTTCAATTTACGTCTCTCCTATTTCAGATAGCGTATTGGGCTACGCGGCATCTCAAAGCGCATGAAATGGCGAGTAAAATGCACTATTAAACTTCTAGGGTAAGGCAAACAGAGACCCGATTAGATCATTTTATATTATGGTTAATATAAGAATTCAGCGTAATTCTATCACATTTGTTCAACTAACGTCGCTCCTATTTCAGGTAGCGTACTGGGCAAGGCGGCATCTTAAAGCGCGTGGAATGGCTAGTAAAATGCACTTCTAAGCTTCTATGATAGGGCAATCAGAGACCCGATTAGATCATTTTATATTTTGTTCAATATAAGATTTCAGGGAAATTCTATCACATTTGTTCAATTTACGTCGCTCCTATTTCAGACAGCGTATTGGGCCAGGCGGCATCTCAAAGCGCATGAAATGGCGAATACAATGCACTATTAAACTTCTAAGCTAGGGAGAACAGAGACCCGATTAGATCATTTTACATTATGGTTAATAAAAGAATTCAGCGAAATTCTATCACATTTGTTCAATTTACGTCGCTCCTATTTCAGATAGCGTATTGCGCTAAGCGGCATCTCAAAGTGAATGAAATGGCGAATAAAATGCACTATTAAACTTGCAGGCTAGGGCGAACAGAGACCCGATTAGATCATTTTACATTATGGTTAATAAAAGAATTCAGCGAAATTCTATCACATTTGTTCAACTCACGTCGCTCCTATTTCAGATAGCGTATTGGGCTAAGCGGGATCTCAAAGCACATGAAATGGCGAATGAAATGCACTATTAAACTTCTAGGCCAGGGCGAACAGAGACCCGATTAGATCATTTTACATTATCGTTAATAAAAGAATTCAGCGAAATTCTATCACATTTGTTCAATTTACATCGCTCCTATTTCAGATAGCGTATTGGGCTAAGCGGCATCTCAAAGCGCATGAAATGGCGAGTACAATGCACTATTAAACTTCTCGGCTAGGGCGAACAGAGACCCGATTATATCATTTTACATTATGGTTGATAAAAGAATTCAGCGAAATTCTATCACATTTGTTCAATTTACATCGCTCCTATTTCAGATAGGGTATTGGGCTAAACGGCATCTCAATGCGCATGAAATGGCGAGTAAAATGCACTGTTAAACTTCTAGGGTAGGGCAAACAGAGACCCGATTAGATAATTTCATATTATAGTTAATTTAAGAATTCAGCGAAATTCTATCACATTTGTTCAACTTACGTCGCTCCTATTTCAGATAGCGTACTGGGCTAGGCGGCATCTTAAAGCGCGTGGAATGGCGAGTAAAATGCACCACTAAACTTTTATGATAGGGCAATCAGAGACCCGATTATATCATTTTATATTTTGTTTAATATAAGATTTCAGGGAAATTCTATCACATTTGTTCAATTTACGTCGCTCCTATTTCAGATAGCGTATTGCGCTAAGCGGCATCTCAAAGCGCATGAAATGGCGAATAAAATGCACTATTAAACTTCTAGGATAGGGCGAACAGAGACCCGATTAGATCATTTTACAGTATGGTTAATAAAAGTATTCAGCGAAATTCTATCACATTTGTTCAATTTACATCGCTCCTATTTCAGATAGCGTATTGGGCTACGCGGCATCTCAAAGCGCATGAAATGGCGAGTACAATGCACTATTAAACTTCTAGGGTAAGGCAAACAGAGACCCGATTAGATCATTTTATATTACTGTTAATATAAGAATTCAGCGAAATTCTATCACATTTGTTCAATTTACGTCTCTCCTATTTCAGATAGCGTATTGGGCTACGCGGCATCTCAAAGCGCATGAAATGGCGAGTAAAATGCACTATTAAACTTCTAGGCTAGGGCGAACAGAGCCCCGATTAGATCATTTTACATTATGGCTAATAAAAGAATTCAGCGAAATTCTATCACATTTGTTCAATTTACGTCGCTCCTATTTCAGATAGCGTATTGGGCTAAGCGGCATCTCAAAGCGCATGAAATGGTGAATGAAATGCACTATTAAACTTCTAGGCCAGGGCGAACAGAGACCCGATTAGATCATTTTACATTATCGTTAATAAAAGAATTCAGCGAAATTCTATCACATTTGTTCAATTTACATCGCTCCTGTTTCAGATAGCGTATTGGGCTAAGCGGCATCTCAAAGCGCATGAAATGACGAGTAAAATGCACTATTAAACTTCTAGGGTAGGGCAAACAGAGACCCGATTAGATAATTTCATATTATAGTTAATTTAAGAATTCAGCGAAATTCTGTCACATTTGTTCAATTTACGTCGCTCCTATTTCAGATTGCGTATTGGGCTAAGCGTCATCTCAAAGCGCATGAAATGGCGAGTGAAATGCACTATCAAACTTCTAGGATAATTCAAACAGAGCCCCGATTAGATCATTTTATATTACGGTAAATATAAGAATTCAGCGTAATTCTATCACATTTGTTCAACTTACGTCGCTCCTATTTCAGATAGCGTACTGGGCTACGCGGCATCTCAAAGCGCATGAAATGGCGAATACAATGCACTATTAAACTTCTAAGCTAGGGCGAACAGAGACCCGATTAGATCATTTTACATCATGGTTAATAAAAGAATTCAGCGAAATTCTATCACATTTGTTCAATTTACGTCGCTCCAATTTCAGATAGCGTATTGGGCTAAGCGGCATCTCACAGCGCATGAAATGGCGAATGAAATGCACTGTCAAACTTCTAGGATAATTCAAACAGAGACCCGATTAGATCATTTTATATTACTGTTAATATAAGAATTCAGCGAAATTCTATCACATTTGTTCAATTTATGTCTCTCCTATTTCAGATAGCGTATTGGGCTACGCGGCATCTCAAAGCGCATGAAATGACGAGTAAAATGCACGATTAAACTTCTAGGGTAGGGCGAACAGAGCCCGAACAGATCATTTTCCATTAAGGTTAATATAAGAATTCAGGGAAATCTATCATATTTGTTCAATTTACGTCGCTCGTATTTCAGATAGCGTACTGGGCTAGGCGGCATCTTAAAGCGCATGAAATGACGAGTGAAATGCTCTATTAAACTTCTAGGGTAGGGCGAACAGAGACTCGATTAGATCATTTTACATTAATGTTAATATGAGAATTCAGCGAAATTCTATCACATTTGTTCAATTTCCGTCGCTCATATTTCAGATAGCGTATTGGGCTAAGCGGCAACTCAAAGCGCAAGAAATGGCGAGTAAAATTCACTATTAAACTTCTAGGGTAGGGCAAACAGAGACCCGATTAGATCATTTTATATTATGGTTAATTTAAGAATACAGCGAAATGCTACCACATTTGTTCAATTTACGTCGCTCCTATTTCAGATAGCGTATTGGGCTACGCGGCGTCTCAAAGCGCATGAAATGGCGAGTACAATGCACTGTTAAACTTCTAGCGTAACGCAAACAGAGACCCGATTAGATCATTTTATATTACGGTTAATATAAGAATTCAGCGTAATTCTATCACATTTGTTCAACTTACGTCGCTCCTATTTCAGATTGCGTACTGGGCTAGACGGTATCTTAAAGCGCGTGGAAGGGCGAGTAAAATGCACTACGAAGCTTCTATGATAGGGCAATCAGAGACCCGATTAGATCATTTTATATTTTGTTTAATATAAGATTTCAAGGACATTCTATCACATTTGTTCAATTTACGTCGCTCCTATTACAGATAGCGTATTGGGCTAACCGGCATCTCAAAGCGCATGAATTGGCGAATAAAATGCACTATTAAACTTCTAGGCTAGGACGAACAGAGACCCGATTAGATCATTTTACATTATGGTTAATAAAAGAATTCAGCGAAATTCTATCACATTTGTTCAATTTACATCGCTCCTATTTCAGATAGCGTATTGGGCTAAGCGGCATCTCAAAGCGCATGAAATGACGAGTAGAATGCACTATTAAACTTTTAGGGTAGGTCAAACAGAGACCCGATTAGATAATTTTATATTATAGTTAATTTAAGAATTCAGCGAAATTCTATCACATTTGTTCAATTTACGTCGCTCCTATTTCAGATAGCGTATTGGGCAAAGCGGCATCTCAAAGCGTATGAAATGGCGAATAAAATGCACTATTAAACTTCTAGGGTAGGGCAAGCAGAGACTCGATTAGATCATTTTATATTATGGTTAATTTAAGAATTCAACAAAATTCTATCACATTCGTTCAATTTAGGTCGCTCCTACTTCAGATAGCGTATTGGGCTAAGCGGCATCTCAAAGCGCATGAAATGGCGAGTGAAATGCACTATATGACTTCTATGGTAGGGCGAACAGAGACCCGATTAGATCATTTTACATTGAGGTTAATATAAGAATTCACAGAAATTCTATCACATTTGTTCAATTTACGTCGCTCCTATTTCAGATAGCGTATTGGGCTATGCGGCATTTCAAAGCGCATGAAATGGCGAGTAAAATGCACTGTTAAACTTCTAGGATAGGGCAAACAGAGACCCGATTAGATCATTCGTTATTATGGTTAATTTAAGAATTCAGCGAAATTCTATCACATTTGTTCAATTTATGTCGCTCCTATTTCAGATAGCGTATTGGTCTAAGCGGCATCTCGAAGCGCATGAAATGGCGAGTATAATGCACTATTAAACTTCTAGGGTAAGGCAAACCGAGGCCCGATTACATCATTTTATATTACGGTTAATATAAGAATGCAGCGTAATTCTATCACATTTGTTCAACTTACGTCGCTCATATTTCAGATAGCGTACTGGGCTAGGCGGCATCTTAAAGCGCGTGGAATGGCGAGGAAAATGCACTACTAATCTTCTATGATAGGGCAATCAGAGACCCGATTAGATCATTTTATATTTTGTTTAATATAAGATTTCAGGGAAATTCTATCACATTTGTCCAATTTACGTCGCTCCCATTTCAGATAGCGTATTGGGCGAAGCGGCATCTCAAAGCGCATGAAATGGCGACTAAAATGCACTATTAAACTTCTAGGGTAGGGCAAGCGGAGACCCGATTAGATCATTTTATATTATGGTTAATTTAAGAATTCAGCGAAATTCTATAACATTTGTTCAATTTACGTCGCTCCTATATCAGATAGCGTATTGGGCTATGCGGCATCTCAAAGCGCATGAAATGGCGAGTAAAATGCACTGTTAAACTTCTATGATAGGGCAAACAGAGGCCCGATTACATCATTTTACATTAAGGTTAATATAAGAATTCAGGGAAATTCTATCACATTTGTTCAATTTACGTCGCTCCTATTCCAGATAGCGTATTGGGCTATGCGGCATCTCAAAGCACATGAAATGGCGAGTAAAATGCACTTTTAAACTTCTAGGGTAGGTCAAACAGAGATCCGATTAGATCATTTTATATTATGGTTAATTTAAGAATTCAGTGAAATTCTATCACACTTGTTCAATTTACGTCGCTCCTATTTCAGATAGCGTATTGGGCTAAGCGGCATTTCAAAGCGCATGAAATGGCGAGTATAATGCACTGTTAAACTTCTAGGGTAGGGCAAACAGAGACCCGATTAGATCATTTTATATTATGGTTAATTTAAGAATTCAGCAAAATTCTATCACATTTGTTCAATGTACGTCGCTCCTATTTCGGATAGCGCACTGGGATAGGCGGCACCCTAAAGCGCGTGGAGTGGCGAGTAAAATGCACTATTAATCTTCTGTGATAGGGCAATCAGAGACCCGATTAGATCATTTTATATTTTGGTTAATATAAGAATTCAGCGGAATTCTATCACATTTGTTCAATTTACGTCGCTCGTATTTCAGATAGCTTATTGTGCTTAGCGGCATCTCGAAGCGCATGAAATGACGAGTGAAATGCACTATTAAACTTCTAGGGTAGGGCAAACAGAGACCCGATTAGATCATTTTATGTTATGGTTAATATAAGAATTCAGCGTAATTCTATCACATTTGTTCAACTCACGTCGCTCCTATTTCAGGTAGCGCACTGGGCTAGGCGGCATCTTAAAGCGCGTGGAATGCCGAGTAAGATCCACTATTAAACTTCTAGGCTAGGGCAAACAGAGACCAGATTAGATCATTTTACATTCTGGTTAATAAAATAATTCAGCGAAATTCTATCACCTTTGTTCAACTTCCGTCGCTCCTATTTCAGATAGCGTATTGGGCGAAGCGGCATCTCAAAGCGCATGAAATGGCGAGTAAAATGCACTATTAAACTTCTAGGGTAGGGCAATCAGTGACCCGATTAGGTCATTTTATATTATGGTTAATATAAGAATTCAGCGTAATTCTATCACATTTGTTCAACTAACGTCGCTCCTATTTCAG
>CAKAJE020002010.1:0-99479 GCA_916610135.2 Macropis europaea
TCTATCACGTTTTTCAATTTACGTCGCTCCTATATCAGATAGCTTATTGGGCTAAGCGGCATCTCAAACCGTATGAAATGGCGAGTAAAATGCACTGTTAAACTTCTAGGGTAGGGCAATCAGAGAGCCGATTAGATCATTTTATATTACGATTAATATAAGAATGCAGCGTAATTCTACCACATTTGTTCAATTTACGTCGCTGATATTTCAGATAGCGTATTGGGCTAAGCGGCATCTCAAAGCGCATGAAATGGCGAGTAAAATGCACTGCTAAACTTGTAGGGTAGGGCAAACAGAGACCCGATTAGATCATTTTATATTACGGTTAATATAAGAATTCAGCGTAATTCTATCACATTTGTTCAACTAACGTCGCTCCTACTTCAGATAGCGTACTGGGCGCGGCGGCGTCTTAAAGCGCAAGAAATGGCGAGTAAAATGCACTATTAAACTTCTAGGGTAGGGCAAACAGAGACCCGATAAGATGATTTTATATTATGGTTTATTTAAGAATTCAGAAAAATTCTATCACATTTGTTCAATTTACGTCGCTCCTATTTCAGATAGCTTATTGGGCTAAGCGGCATCTCAATGCGCATGAAATGGCGGGTAAAATGCACTGCTAAACTTGTAGGGTAGGGCAAACAGAGACCCGATTAGATCATTTTATATTATGGTTAATTTAAGATGTCAGCAAAATTCTGTCACATTTGTTCAATTTACGTCGCTCCAATTTCAGATAGCCTACTGGGCTTGGCAGCATCTTAAAGCGCGTGGAATGGCTAGCAAAATGCACTATTAAACTTCTATGATAAGGCAATCAGAGACCCGACTAGATCATTTTATATTTTGGTTAATATAAGAATTCAGCGAAATTCTATCACAATTGTTCAATTTACGTCGCTCCTATTTCAGATAGCGTATTGGGCTAAGCGGCAGCTCAATGCGCATGAAATGGCGAGTAAAATGCACTATTAAACTTCTAGGATAAGGCACACAGAGACCCGATTAGATCATTTTATATTACGGTTAATATAAGACTTCAGCGTAATTCTATCACATTTGTTCAATTTACGTCGCTGATATTTCAGATAGCGTACTGGGCTAGGCGGCATCTCAAAGCGCATGAAATGACGAGTGAAATGCACTATTAAACTTCTATGATAGGGCAAACAGAGACCCGATTAGATCATTTTATATTATGGTTAATTTAAGAATTCAGAGAAAATCTATCACATTTGTTCAATTTACGTCGCTCCTATTTCAGATAGCGTATTGGGCTAAGCGGCATCTCTAATCGCATGAAATGGCGAGTAAAATGCACTATTAAACTTCTGGGGTAAGGCAAACAGAGACCCGATTAGATCATTTTATATTATGGTTAATTTAAGAATTCAGCCAAATTCTATCACATTTGTTCAATTTACGTCGCTCCTATTTCAGATAGCGTATTGGGCTAAGCGGCATCTCAAAGCGCATGTAATGGCGAGTAAAATGCACTGCTAAACTTGTAGGGTAGGGCAAACAGAGACCCGATTAGATCATTTTATATTACGGTTAATATAAGAGTTCAGCGTAATTCTATCACACTTGTTCAACTAACGTCGCTCCTACTTCAGATAGCGTACTGGGCGCGGCGGCATCTTAAAGCGCAAGAAATGGCGTGTAAAATGCACTATTAAACTTCTAGGGTAGGGCAAACATAGACCCGATATGATGATTTTATATTATGGTTAATATAAGAATTCAGCGAAACTCTATCATATTTGTTCAATTTACGTCGCTCCTATTTCAGATAGCGTATTGGGCTAAGCGGCATCTCAAAGCGCATGAAATGGCGTGTAAAATGCACTGCTAAACTTGTAGGGTACGGCAAAGAGAGACCCGATTAGATCATTTTATATTACGGTTAATATAAGAATTCAGCGTAATTCTATCACACTTGTTCAACTAACGTCGCTCCTACTTCAGGTAGCGTACTGGGCGCGGCGGCATCTTAAAGCGCAAGAAATGGCGAGTAAAATGCACTATTAAACTTCTAGGGTACGGCAAACAGAGACCCGATAAGATGATTTTATATTATGGTTAATATAAGAATTCAGCGAAACTCTATCATATTAGTTCAATTTACGTCGCTCCTATTTCAGATAGCGTATTGGGCTAAGCGGCATCTCAATGCGCATGAAATGCGAGTAAAATGCACTATTAAACTTCTAGGATAAGGCAAACAGGGACCCGATTAGATCATTTTATATTACGGTTAATATAAGAATTCAGCCTAATTCTATCACATTTGTTCAACTTACGTCGCTCCTATTTCAGATAGCGTACTGGGCTAGGTGGCATCTTAAAGCGCGTGGCATGGCGAGTAAAATGCACTACTAAACTTCTATGATAGGGCAATCAGAGTCCCGTTTAGATCATTTTATATTTTGTTTAATATAAGATTTCAGGGAAATTCTATCTCATTTGTTCCATTTACGTCGCGACTATTTCAGATAGCGTATTGGGCTAAGCGCCATCTCAAAGCGCATGAAATCTCGAGTAAAATGCACTATTAAACTTCTAGGGTAGGGCAAACAGAGACCCGATTAGATCATTTTATATTATGATTAATTTAAGAATTCAGCCAAATTCTATCACATTTGTTCAATTTACGTCGCTCCTATTTCAGATAGCGTACTGGGCTAGGCGGAATATTAAAGCGCGTGGATTGGCGAGTAAAATGCACTTTTAAACTTGTATGATAGGGCGAACAGAGACCCGATTAGATCATTTTATATTTTGGTTGATATAAGAATTCAGGGAAATTCTATCACATTTGTTCAATTTACGTCGCTCCTATTTCAGATAGCGTATTGGGCTAAGCGGCATCTCAAAGCGCATGAAATGGCGAGTAAAATGCACTGCTAAACTTGTAGGGTAGGGCAAACAGAGACCCGATTAGATCATTTTATATTACGGTTAATATAAGAATTCTGCGTAATTCTATCACATTTGTTCAACTAACGTCGCTCCTACTTCAGATAGCGTACTGGGCGCGGCGGCATCTTAAAGCGCAAGAAATGGCGAGTAAAATGCACTATTAAACTTCTAGGGTAGGGCAAACAGAGACCCGATAAGATGATTTTATATTATGGTTTATTTAAGAATTCAGAAAAATTCTATCACATTTGTTCAATTTACGTCGCTCCTATTTCAGATAGCTTATTGGGCTAAGCGGCATCTCAATGCGCATGAAATGGCGGGTAAAATGCACTGCTAAACTTGTAGGGTAGGGCAAACAGAGACCCGATTAGATCATTTTATATTATGGTTAACTTAAGATGTCAGCAAAATTCTGTCACATTTGTTCAATTTACGTCGCTCCAATTTCAGATAGCCTACTGGGCTGGGCAGCATTTTAAAGCGCGTGGAATGGCGAGCAAAATGCACTATTAAACTTCTATGATAGGGCAATCAGAGACCCGACTAGATCATTTTATATTTTGGTTAATATAAGAATTCAGCGAAATTCTATCACAATTGTTCAATTTACGTCGCTCCTGTTTCAGATAGCGTATTGGGCTAAGCGGCATCTCAAAGCGCATGAAATGACGAGTGAAAGGCACTATTAAACTTCTAGGGTAGGGTGAACAGAGAACCGATTAGATCATTTTACATTAAGGTTAATATAAGAATTCAGGGAAATTCTATCACGTTTTTCAATTTACGTCGCTCCTATTTCAGATAGCGTATTGGGCTAAGCGGCATCTTAAAGCGCCAGAAATGGCGAGTAAAATGCACTATTAAACTTCCAGGGTAGGGCGAACAGAGACCCGATTAGATCATTTTATATTACGGTTAATATAAGAATTCAGCGTAATTCTATCACATTTGTTCAACTTACGTCGCTCCTATTTCAGATAGCGTACTGGGCTAGGCGGCATCTTAAAGCGCGTGGAAGGGCGAGTAAAATGCACTACTAAACTTATAGGGTAGGGCAAACAGAGACCCGATTAGATCATTTTATATTATGATTAATTTAAGAATTCAGCCAAATTCTATCACATTTGTTCAATTTACGTCGCTCCTATTTCAGATAGCGTACTGGGCTAGGTGGCATCTTAAAGCGCGTGGAATGGCGAGTAAAATGCACTACTAAGCTTCTATGATAGGGCAATCAGAGTCCCGTTTAGATAATTTTATATTTTGTTTAATATAAGATTTCAGGGAAATTCTATCACATTTGTTCAATTTACGTCGCTCCTATTTCAGATAGCGTATTGGGCTAAGCGGTATCTCAAATCACATGAAATGGCGAGCAAAATGCACCATTAAACATCTAGGGAAGGCAAACAGAGACCCGATTAGATCATTTTATATTATGGTTAATTTAAGAATTCAGCCAAATTCTATCTCATTTGTTCCATTTACGTCGCTACTATTTCGGATAGCGTCTTGGGCTAAGCGGCATCTCAAAGCGCATGAAATGGCGAGTGAAATGCACTATTAAACTTCTAGGGTAGGGCGAACAAAGACCCGATTAGATCATTTTACATTAAGGTGTATATAAGAATTCAGGGAAATTCTATCACATTTGTTCAATTTACGTCGCTCCTATTTCAGATAGCGTATTGGGCTAAGCGCCATCTCAAAGCGCATGAAATGGCGAGCAAAGTACACTATTAAACTTCTAGGGTAGGGCAAACAGAGACCCGATTAGATAATTTTATATTACGGTTAATATAATAATTGAGCGTAATTCTATCACATTTGTTCAACTTACGTCGCTCCTATTTCAGATAGCGTACTGGGCTAGGCGGCATCTCAAAGCGCATGAAATGACGAGTGAAATGCACTATTAAACATCTATGATAGGGCAAACAGAGACCCGATTAGATCATTTGATATTATGGTTAATTTAAGAATTCAGCGAAATTCTATCACATTTGTTCAACTTACGTCGCTCCTATTTCAGATAGCGTACTGGGCTAGGCGGCATCTCAAAGCGCATGAAATGACGAGTGAAATGCACTATTAAACATCTATGATAGGGCAAACAGAGACCCGATTAGATCATTTGATATTATGGTTAATTTAAGAATTCAGCGAAATTCCATCACATTTGTTCAATGGACGTCGCTCCTATTGCAGATAGCGTATTGGGCTAAGCGGCATCTCAAAGCGCATGAAATGGCGAGTAAAATGCACTATTAAACTT
Source organism: Macropis europaea (assembly GCA_916610135.2). Lineage (NCBI taxonomy): Eukaryota > Metazoa > Arthropoda > Insecta > Hymenoptera > Melittidae > Macropis > Macropis europaea. Next base: position 5,207 of record CAKAJE020002010.1, read on the forward strand.
CTAGGGTAAGGCAAACAGAGACCCGATTAGATGATTTTATATTACGGTTAATATAAGAATTCAGCGTAATTCTAACATATTTGTTCAATTTACGTCGCTCCTATTTCAGATGCGTATTGGGCTAAGCGGCATCTCAAAGCGCATGAAATGGCGAGTAAAATGCACTATTAAACTTCTAGGGTAAGGCAAACAGAGTCCCGATTAGATCATTTTATATTTTGGTTAATATAAGAATTCAGCGAAATTCTATCACATTTGTTCAATTTACGTTGCTCCTATTTCAGATAGCGTATTGGGCTAAGCGGCATCTCAAAGCGCATGAAATGACGAGTGAAAGGCACTATTAAACTTCTAGGGTAGGGCGAACAGAGAACCGAATAGATCATTTTACATTAAGGTTAATATAAGAATTCAGCGAAATTCTATCACATTTGTTCCATTTACGTTGCTCCTATTTCAGATAGCGTATTGGGCTAAGCGGCATCTCAAACCGCATGAAATGGCGAGTAAAATGCACTGTTAAACTTCTAGGGTAGGGCAATCAGAGAGCCGATTAGATCATTTTATATTACGATTAATATAAGAATTCAGCGTTATTCTACCACATTTGTTCAATTTACGTCGCTCCTACTTCAGATAGCGTACTGGGCGCGGCGGCGTCTTAAAGCGCAAGAAATGGCGAGTAAAATGCACTATTAAACTTCTAGGGTAGGGCAAACAGAGACCCGATAAGATGATTTTATATTATGGTTTATTTAAGAATTCAGAAAAATTCTATCACATTTGTTCAATTTACGTCGCTCCTATTTCAGATAGCTTATTGGGCTAAGCGGCATCTCAATGCGCATGAAATGGCGGGTAAAATGCACTGCTAAACTTGTAGGGTAGGGCAAACAGAGACCCGATTAGATCATTTTATATTATGGTTAATTTAAGATGTCAGCAAAATTCTGTCACATTTGTTCAATTTACGTCGCTCCAATTTCAGATAGCCTACTGGGCTGGGCAGCATCTTAAAGCGCGTGGAATGGCGAGCAAAATGCACTATTAAACTTCTATGATAAGGCAATCAGAGACCCGACTAGATCATTTTATATTTTGGTTAATATTAGAATTCAGCGAAATTCTATCACAATTGTTCAATTTACGTCGCTCCTATTTCAGATAGCGTATTGGGCTAAGCGGCAGCTCAATGCGCATGAAATGACGAGTAAAATGCACTATTAAACTTCTAGGATAAGGCAAACAGAGACCCGATTAGATCATTTTATATTACGGTTAATATATGAATTCAGCGTAATTCTATCACATTTGTTCAACTTACGTCGCTCCTATATCAGATAGCGTACTGGGCTCGGCGGCATCTTAAAGCGCCAGAAATGGCGAGTAAAATGCACTATTAAACTTCTAGGGTAGGGCGAACAGAGACCCGATTAGATCATTTTATATTACGGTTAATATAAGAATTCAGCGTAATTCTATCACATTTGTTCAACTTACGTCGCTCCTATTTCAGATAGCGTACTGGGCTAGGCGGCATCTTAAAGCGCGTGGAAGGGCAAGTAAAATGCACTACTAAACTTATAGGGTAGGGCAAACAGAGACCCGATTAGATCATATTATATTATGGTTAATTTAAGAATTCAGCAAAATTCTATCACATTTGTTCAATTTACAGCGCTCCTATTTCAGATATCGTATTGGGCTAAGCGGCAACTCAAAGCGCATGCAATGACGAGTGAAATGCAGTATTAAACTTCTAGGGTAGGGCGAACAGAGACCCGATTAGACCATTTTATATTACGGTTAATATAAGACTTCAGCGTAATTCTATCACATTTGTTCAATTTACGTCGCTGATATTTCAGATAGCGTACTGGGCTAGGCGGCATCTCAAAGCGCATGAAATGACGAGTGAAATGCACTATTAAACTTCTATGATAGGGCAAACAGAGACCCGATTAGATCATTTTATATTATGGTTAATTTAAGAATTCAGCGAAAATCTATCACATTTGTTCAATTTACGTCGCTCCTATTTCAGATAGCGTATTGGGCTAAGCGGCATCTCTAATCGCATGAAATGGCGAGTAAAATGCACTATTAAACTTCTGGGGTAAGGCAAACAGAGACCCGATTAGATCATTTTATATTATGGTTAATTTAAGAATTCAGCCAAATTCTATCACATTTGTTCAATTTACGTCGCTCCTATTTCAGATAGCGTATTGGGCTAAGCGGCATCTCAAAGCGCATGAAATGGCGAGTAAAATGCACTGCTAAACTTGTAGGGTAGGGCAAACAGAGACCCGATTAGATCATTTTATATTACGGTTAATATAAGAATTCAGCGTAATTCTATCACACTTGTTCAACTAACGTCGCTCCTACTTCAGATAGCGTACTGGGCGCGGCGGCATCTTAAAGCGCAAGAAATGGCGTGTAAAATGCACTATTAAACTTCTAGGGTAGGGCAAACATAGACCCGATATGATGATTTTATATTATGGTTAATATAAGAATTCAGCGAAACTCTATCATATTTGTTCAATTTACGTCGCTCCTATTTCAGATAGCGTATTGGGCTAAGCGGCATCTCAAAGCGCATGAAATGGCGGGTAAAATGCACTGCTAAACTTGTAGGGTACGGCAAACAGAGACCCGATTAGATCATTTTATATTACGGTTAATATAAGAATTCAGCGTAATTCTATCACACTTGTTCAACTAACGTCGCTCCTACTTCAGATAGCGTACTGGGCGCGGCGGCATCTTAAAGCGCAAGAAATGGCGAGTAAAATGCACTAATAAACTTCTAGGGTAGGGCAAACAGAGACCCGATAAGATGATTTTATATTATGGTTAATATAAGAATTCAGCGAAACTCTATCATATTAGTTCAATTTACGTCGCTCCTATTTCAGATAGCTTATTGGGCTAAGCGGCATCTCAAAGCGCATGAAATGACGAGTGAATTGCACTATTAAACTTCAAGGGTAGGGCGATCAAAGACCCGATTAGATCATTTTACATTAAGGTTAATATAAGAATTCAGCGAAATTCTATCACATTTGTTCAATTTACATCGCTCCTATTTCAGATAGCGACTTGTGCTAAGCGTCATCTCAAAGCGCAAGAAATGGCGAGTAAAATGCACTATTAAACTTCTAGGATAAGGCAAACAGAGACCCGATTAGATCATTTTATATTACGGTTAATATAAGAATGCAGCGTAATTCTGTGACATTTGTTCAACTTACGTAGCTCCTATTTCAGATAGCGTACTGGGCTAGACGGCATCTTAAAGCGCGTGGAATGGCGAGTAAAATGCACTATTAAACTTCTATGATAGGGTAATCAGAGACCCGATTAGATCATTTTATATTTTGGTTAATATAAGAATTCAGCGAAATTCTATCACATTTGTTCAATTTACGTCGCTCCTATTTCAGATAGCTTATTGGGCTAAGCGGCATCTCTAAGCGCATGAAATGACTAGTGAAATGCACTATTAAACTTCTAGGGTAGGGCGAACAAAGACCCGATTAGATCATTTTACATTAAGGTTAATATAAGAATTCAGCGTAACTCTGTCACATTTGTTCAATTTACGTCGCTCCTATTTCAGATAGCGTAGTGGGCTAAGCGGCATCTCAAAGCGCAAGAAATGGGGAGTAAACTGCACTATTAAACTTCTAGGGTAGGGCAAACAGAGACCCGATTAGATCATTTTATATTATGGTTAATTTAAGAATTCAGCCAAATTCTATCACATTTGTTCAATTTACGTCGCTCCTATGTCAGATAGCGTACTGGGCTAGGCGGAATCTTAAAGCGCGTGGATTAGCGAGTAAAATGCACTATTAAACTTCTATGATAGGGCAATCAGAGACCCGATTAGATCATTTTATATTTTGATTAATATAAGATTTCAGGGAAATTCTATCACATTTGTTCAATTTACGTCGCTGATATTTCAGATAGCGTATTGGGCTAAGCGGCATCTCAAAGCGCATCAAGTGACGAGCGAAATGCACTATTAAACTTCTAGGGTAGGGCAAGCAGAGACCCGATTAGATCATTTTATATTATGGTTAATTTAAGAATTCAGCGAAATTCTATCACATTTGTTCATCTTACGTCGCTCCTATTTCAGATAGCCTACTGACCTAGGCGGCATCGTAAAGCGCGTGGAAGGGCGAGTAAAATGCACTACTAAACTTCTATGATAGAGCAATCAGAGACCCGATTAGATCATTTTATATTTTGTTTAATATAAGGTTTCAGAGAAATTCTATCACATTTGTTCAATTTACGTCGCTCCTATTTCAGATAGCGTATTGGGCTTAGCGGCATCTCAAAGCGCATGAAATGGCGAGTGAAATGCACTATTAGACTTCTATGGTAGGGCGAACAGAGACCCGATTGGATCATTTTACATTAAGGTTAATATAAGAATTCACGGAAATTCTAACACATTTGTTCAATTTACGTCGCTCCTATTCCAGATAGCGTATTGGGCTAAGCGGCATCTCAAAGCGCATGAAATGGCGAGTAAAATGCGCCATTAAACTTCTAGGATAAGGCAAACAGAGACCCGATTAGATCATTTTATATTACGGTTAATATAAGAATTCAGCGTAATTCTATCACATTTGTTCAAGTTACGTCGCTCCTATTTCAGATAGCGTACTGGGCTAGGCGGCATCTTAAAGCGCATCAAATGGCGAACAAAATGCACTATTAAACATCTAGGCTATGGCGAACAGAGATCAGATTAGATCATTTTATATTTTGGTTAACATAAGAATTCTGCGAAATTCTATCACATTTGTTCAATTTACGTCGCTCCTATTTCAGATAGCTTATTGGGCTTAGCGGCATCTCAAAGCGCATGAAATGACGAGTGAAATGCACTATTAAACTTCTAGGGTAGGGCGAACAGAGTCCCGATTAGATCATTTTACATTCTGGTTAATAAAATAATTCAGCGAAATTCTATCACATTTGTTCAACTTTCGTTGCTCCTATTTCAGATAGCGTATTGGGTTAAGCGGCATCTCAAAGCGCATGAAATGGCGAGTAAAATACACTATTAAACTTCTAGGGTAGGGCAAACAGAGACCCGATTAGATCATTTTATATTATGGTTAATTTAAGAATTCAGCGAAATTCTATCACATCTGTTCAATTTACGTCGCTCCTATTTCAGATAGCGTATTGGGCTAAGCGGCATCTCAAAGCGCATGAAATGGCGTGTAAAATGCACGATTAAACTTCTAGGGTAGGGCAAACAGAGACCCGATTAGATCATTTTATATTTTGGTTAATCTTAGAATTCAGCGAAATTCTATCACATTTGTTCATCTTACGTCGCTCCTATTTCAGATAGCCTACTGACCTAGGCGGCATCTTAAAGCGCATGGAAGGGCGAGTAAAATGCACTACTAAACTTCTATGATAGAGCAATCAGAGACCCGATTAGATCATTTTATATTTTGTTTAATATAAGATTTCAGGGAAATTCTATCACATTTGTTCTATTTACGTCGCTCCTATTTCAGATAGCGTATTGGGCTAAGCGGCATCACAAAGCGCATGAAATGGCGAACAAAATGCACTATTAAACTTCTAGGCTATGGCGAACAGAGACCCGATTATATCATTTTACATTCTGGTTAATAAAATAATTCAGCGAAATTCTATCGCATTTGTTCCACTTATATCGCTCCAATTTCAGATAGCGTATTAGGCTAAGCGGCATCTCAAAGCGCATGAAATGACGAGTAAAATGCACTATTAAAGTTCTAAAGTAGGGCAAACAGAGACCCGATTAGATCATTTTATATTATGGTTAATTTAAGAATTGAGCGAAATTCTATCACATTCGTTCAATTTACGTCGCTCCTATTTCAGATAGCGTATTGGGCAAAGCGGCATCTCAAAGCGCATGAAATGACGAGTAAAATGCACTATTAAACTTCTAGGGTAGGGCAAGCAGAGACCCGATTAGATCATCTTGTATTATGGTTAATTTAAGAATTGAGCGAAATTCTATCACATTTGTTCAATTTACGTCGCTCCTATTTCAGATATCGTATTGGGCTAAGCGGCATCTCAAAGCGCATGGAATGGCGAGTAAACTGCACTGCTAAACTTGTAGGGTAGGGCAAACAGGGACCCGATTAGATCATTTTATATTATCGTTAATTCAAGATGTCAGCAAAATTCTATCACATTTGTTCAATTTACGTCGCTCCAATTTCAGATAGCGTACTGGGCTAGGCGGCATCTTAAAGCGCATGAAATGACGAGTGAAATTCACTATTAAACTACTATGATAGGGCAATCAGAGACCCGACTAGATCATTTTATATTTTGGTTAATATAAGAATTCAGCGAAATTCTATCACAATTGTTCAATTTACGTCGCTCCTATTTCAGATAGCGTATTGGGCTAAGCGGCATCTCAAACCGCATGAAATGGCGAGTAAAATGCACTTCTAAACTTCTAGGGTAGGGCGAACAAAGACCCGATTAGTCCATTTAACATTAAGGTTAATATAAGAATTCAGGGAATTTCTATCACATTTGTTCAACTTACGTCGCTCCTATTTCAGATGCGTATTGGGCTAAGCGGCATATCAAAGCGCATGAAATGGCGAGTAAAATACACTATTAAACTTCTAGGGTAGGGCAAACAGAGACCCGATTAGATCATTTTATATTATGGTTAATTTAAGAATTCAGCCAAATTCTATCACATTTGTTCAATTTACGTCGCTCCTATTTCAGATAGCATACTGGGCTAGGCGGAATCTTAAAGCGCGTGGATTGGCGAGTAAAATGCACTATTAAACTGCTATGATAGGGCAATCAGAGACCCGTTTAGATCATTTTATATTTTGGTTAATATAAGAATTGAGCGAAATTCTATCACAATTGTTCTATTTACGTCGCTCCTATTTCAGATAGCGTACTGGGCTAAGCGGCATCTCAAAGCGCATAAAACGGCGAGTGAAATGCACTATTAAACTTCTAGGGTAGGGCGAACAGAGACCCGATTAGATCATTTTACATTAAGGTTAATATAAGTATTCAGGGAAATTCTACCACATTTGTTAAATTTACGTCGCTCCTATTTCAGATAGCGTATTGGGCTAAGCGGCATCTCAAAGCGCATGAAATGGAGAGTAAAATGCACTGTTAAGCTTCTAGGGTAGGGCAAACAGAGACCCGATTAGATCATTTCATATTATGGTTTATTTAAGAATTCAGAAAAATTCTATCACATTTGTTCAATTTACGTCGCTCCTATTTCAGATAGCTTATTGGGCTAAGCGGCATCTCAAAGCGCATTAAATGACGAGTGAAATGCACTAGTAATCTTCTAGGATAGTGCGAACAGAGACCCGATTAGATCATTTTATATTACGGCTAATATAAGGATTCAGCGAAATTCTATCACAATTGTTCAACTTACGTCGCTCCTATTTCAGATGCGTATTGGGCTAAGCGGCATATCAAAGCGCATGAAATGGCGAGTAAAATACACTATTAAACTTCTAGGGTAGGGCAAACAGAGACCCGATTAGATCATTTTATATTATGGTTAATTTAAGAATTCAGCCAAATTCTATCACATTTGTTCAATTTACGTCGCTCCTATTTCAGATGCGTATTGGGCTAAGCGGCATATCAAAGCGCATGAAATGGCGAGTAAAATACACTATTAAACTTCTAGGGTAGGGCAAACAGAGACCCGATTAGATCATTTTATATTATGGTTAATTTAAGATGTCAGCAAAATTCTGTCACATTTGTTCAATTTACGTCGCTCCAATTTCAGATAGCGTACTGGGCTAGGAGGCATCTTAAAGCGCGTGGAATGGCGAGCAAAATGCACTATTAAACTTCTATGATAGGGCAATCAGAGACCCGACTAGATCATTTTATATTTTGGTTAATATAAGAATTCAGCGAAATTCTATCACAATTGTTCTATTTACGTCGCTCCTATTTCAGATAGCGTATTGGGCTAAGCGGCATCTCAAAGCGCATGAAATGGCGAGTGAAATGCACTATTAAACTTCTAGGATAAGGCAAACTGAGACCCGATTTGGTCATTTTATATTACGGTTAATATAAGAATTCAGCGTAATTCTATCACATTTGTTCAATTTACGTCGCTCCTATTTCAGATAGCGTATTGGGCTAAGCGCCATCTCAAAGCGCATGAAATGGCGAGCAAAGTGCACTATTAAACTTCTAGGGTAGGGCAAACAGAGACCCGATTAGATAATTTTATATTACGGTTAATATAATAATTGAGCGTAATTCTATCACAGTTGTTCAACTTACATCGCTCCTATTTCAAATAGCGTACTGGGCTAGGCGGCATCTCAAAGCGCATGAAATGACGAGTGAAATGCACTATTAAACATCTATGATAGGGCAAACAGAGACCCGATTAGATCATTTGATATTATGGTTAATTTAAGAATTCAGCGAAATTCCATCACATTTGTTCAATGGACGTCGCTCCTATTTCAGATAGCGTATTGGGCTAAGCGCCATCTCAAAGCGCATGAAATGGCGAGCAAAGTGCACTATTAAACTTCTAGGGTAGGGCAAACAGAGACCCGATTAGATAATTTTATATTACGGTTAATATAATAATTGAGCGTAATTCTATCACAGTTGTTCAACTTACATCGCTCCTATTTCAAATAGCGTACTGGGCTAGGCGGCATCTCAAAGCGCATGAAATGACGAGTGAAATGCACTATTAAACATCTAGGCTATGGCGAACAGAGATCAGATTAGATCATTTTATATTTTGGTTAACATAAGAATTCTGCGAAATTCTATCACATTTGTTCAATTTACGTCGCTCCTATTTCAGATAGCTTATTGGGCTTAGCGGCATCTCAAAGCGCATGAAATGACGAGTGAAATGCACTATTAAACTTCTAGGGTAGGGCGAACAGAGTCCCGATTAGATCATTTTACATTCTGGTTAATAAAATAATTCAGCGAAATTCTATCACATTTGTTCAACTTTCGTTGCTCCTATTTCAGATAGCGTATTGGGTTAAGCGGCATCTCAAAGCGCATGAAATGGCGAGTAAAATGCACTATTAAACTTCTAGGGTAGGGCAAACAGAGACCCGATTAGATCATTTTATATTATGGTTAATTTAAGAATTCAGCGAAATTCTATCACATCTGTTCAATTTACGTCGCTCCTATTTCAGATAGCGTATTGGGCTAAGCGGCATCTCAAAGCGCATGAAATGGCGTGTAAAATGCACGATTAAACTTCTAGGGTAGGGCAAACAGAGACCCGATTAGATCATTTTATATTTTGGTTAATATAAGAATTCAGCGAAATTCTATCACATTTGTTCAATTTACGTCGCTCCTATTTCAGACAGCTTATTGGGCTTAGCGGCATCTCAAATCGCATGAAATGGCGAACAAAATGCACTATTAAACTTCTAGGGTAGGGCAAACAGAGACCCGATTAGATCATTTTATATTTTGGTTAATCTTAGAATTCAGCGAAATTCTATCACATTTGTTCATCTTACGTCGCTCCTATTTCAGATAGCCTACTGACCTAGGCGGCATCTTAAAGCGCATGGAAGGGCGAGTAAAATGCACTACTAAACTTCTATGATAGAGCAATCAGAGACCCGATTAGATCATTTTATATTTTGTTTAATATAAGATTTCAGGGAAATTCTATCACATTTGTTCTATTTACGTCGCTCCTATTTCAGATAGCGTATTGGGCTAAGCGGCATCACAAAGCGCATGAAATGGCGAACAAAATGCACTATTAAACTTCTAGGCTATGGCGAACAGAGACCCGATTATATCATTTTACATTCTGGTTAATAAAATAATTCAGCGAAATTCTATCGCATTTGTTCCACTTATATCGCTCCAATTTCAGATAGCGTATTAGGCTAAGCGGCATCTCAAAGCGCATGAAATGACGAGTAAAATGCACTATTAAAGTTCTAAAGTAGGGCAAACAGAGACCCGATTAGATCATTTTATATTATGGTTAATTTAAGAATTGAGCGAAATTCTATCACATTCGTTCAATTTACGTCGCTCCTATTTCAGATAGCGTATTGGGCAAAGCGGCATCTCAAAGCGCATGAAATGACGAGTAAAATGCACTATTAAACTTCTAGGGTAGGGCAAGCAGAGACCCGATTAGATCATCTTGTATTATGGTTAATTTAAGAATTCAGCAAAATTCTATCACATTCGTTCAATTTACGTCGCTCCTATTTCAGATATCGTATTGGGCTAAGCGGCATCTCAAAGCGCATGGAATGGCGAGTAAACTGCACTGCTAAACTTGTAGGGTAGGGCAAACAGGGACCCGATTAGATCATTTTATATTATCGTTAATTCAAGATGTCAGCAAAATTCTATCACATTTGTTCAATTTACGTCGCTCCAATTTCAGATAGCGTACTGGGCTAGGCGGCATCTTAAAGCGCATGAAATGACGAGTGAAATTCACTATTAAACTACTATGATAGGGCAATCAGAGACCCGACTAGATCATTTTATATTTTGGTTAATATAAGAATTCAGCGAAATTCTATCACAATTGTTCAATTTACGTCGCTCCTATTTCAGATAGCGTATTGGGCTAAGCGGCATCTCAAACCGCATGAAATGGCGAGTAAAATGCACTTCTAAACTTCTAGGGTAGGGCGAACAAAGACCCGATTAGTCCATTTAACATTAAGGTTAATATAAGAATTCAGGGAATTTCTATCACATTTGTTCAACTTACGTCGCTCCTATTTCAGATGCGTATTGGGCTAAGCGGCATATCAAAGCGCATGAAATGGCGAGTAAAATACACTATTAAACTTCTAGGGTAGGGCAAACAGAGACCCGATTAGATCATTTTATATTATGGTTAATTTAAGAATTCAGCCAAATTCTATCACATTTGTTCAATTTACGTCGCTCCTATTTCAGATAGCATACTGGGCTAGGCGGAATCTTAAAGCGCGTGGATTGGCGAGTAAAATGCACTATTAAACTGCTATGATAGGGCAATCAGAGACCCGTTTAGATCATTTTATATTTTGGTTAATATAAGAATTGAGCGAAATTCTATCACAATTGTTCTATTTACGTCGCTCCTATTTCAGATAGCGTACTGGGCTAAGCGGCATCTCAAAGCGCATGAAACGGCGAGTGAAATGCACTATTAAACTTCTAGGGTAGGGCGAACAGAGACCCGATTAGATCATTTTACATTAAGGTTAATATAAGTATTCAGGGAAATTCTACCACATTTGTTAAATTTACGTCGCTCCTATTTCAGATAGCGTATTGGGCTAAGCGGCATCTCAAAGCGCATGAAATGGAGAGTAAAATGCACTGTTAAGCTTCTAGGGTAGGGCAAACAGAGACCCGATTAGATCATTTCATATTATGGTTTATTTAAGAATTCAGAAAAATTCTATCACATTTGTTCAATTTACGTCGCTCCTATTTCAGATAGCTTATTGGGCTAAGCGGCATCTCAAAGCGCATTAAATGACGAGTGAAATGCACTAGTAATCTTCTAGGATAGTGCGAACAGAGACCCGATTAGATCATTTTATATTACGGCTAATATAAGGATTCAGCGAAATTCTATCACAATTGTTCAACTTACGTCGCTCCTATTTCAGATGCGTATTGGGCTAAGCGGCATATCAAAGCGCATGAAATGGCGAGTAAAATACACTATTAAACTTCTAGGGTAGGGCAAACAGAGACCCGATTAGATCATTTTATATTATGGTTAATTTAAGAATTCAGCCAAATTCTATCACATTTGTTCAATTTACGTCGCTCCTATTTCAGATGCGTATTGGGCTAAGCGGCATATCAAAGCGCATGAAATGGCGAGTAAAATACACTATTAAACTTCTAGGGTAGGGCAAACAGAGACCCGATTAGATCATTTTATATTATGGTTAATTTAAGATGTCAGCAAAATTCTGTCACATTTGTTCAATTTACGTCGCTCCAATTTCAGATAGCGTACTGGGCTAGGAGGCATCTTAAAGCGCGTGGAATGGCGAGCAAAATGCACTATTAAACTTCTATGATAGGGCAATCAGAGACCCGACTAGATCATTTTATATTTTGGTTAATATAAGAATTCAGCGAAATTCTATCACAATTGTTCTATTTACGTCGCTCCTATTTCAGATAGCGTATTGGGCTAAGCGGCATCTCAAAGCGCATGAAATGGCGAGTGAAATGCACTATTAAACTTCTAGGATAAGGCAAACTGAGACCCGATTTGGTCATTTTATATTACGGTTAATATAAGAATTCAGAGTAATTCTATCACATTTGTTCAATTTACGTCGCTCCTATTTCAGATAGCGTATTGGGCTAAGCGCCATCTCAAAGCGCATGAAATGGCGAGCAAAGTGCACTATTAAACTTCTAGGGTAGGGCAAACAGAGACCCGATTAGATAATTTTATATTACGGTTAATATAATAATTGAGCGTAATTCTATCACAGTTGTTCAACTTACATCGCTCCTATTTCAAATAGCGTACTGGGCTAGGCGGCATCTCAAAGCGCATGAAATGACGAGTGAAATGCACTATTAAACATCTATGATAGGGCAAACAGAGACCCGATTAGATCATTTGATATTATGGTTAATTTAAGAATTCAGCGAAATTCCATCACATTTGTTCAATGGACGTCGCTCCTATTGCAGATAGCGTATTGGGCTAAGCGGCGTCTAAAAGCGCATGAAATGGCGAGTAAAATGCACCATTAAACTTCTAGGGTAAGGCAAACAGAGACCCGATTAGATGATTTTATATTACGGTTAATATAAGAATTCAGCGTAATTCTAACATATTTGTTCAATTTACGTCGCTCCTATTTCAGATGCGTATTGGGCTAAGCGGCATCTCAAAGCGCATGAAATGGCGAGTAAAATGCACTATTAAACTTCTAGGGTAAGGCAAACAGAGACCCGATTAGATCATTTTATATTACGGTTAATATAAGGATTCAGCGTAATTCTATCACATTTGTTCAACTTACGTCGCTCCTACTTCAGATAGCGTACTGGGCTAGGCGGCATCTTAAAGCGCGTGGAAGGGCGAGTAAAATGCACTACTAAACTTCTATGATAGGGAATCAGAGTCCCGATTAGATCATTTTATATTTTGGTTAATATAAGAATTCAGCGAAATTCTATCACATTTGTTCAATTTACGTCGCTCCTATTTCAGATAGCTTATTGGGCTAAGATGCATCTCAAAGCACATGAAATGACGAGTGAAATGCACTATTAAACTTCTATGATAAGGCAAACAGAGACCCGATTAGATCATTTTATATTACGGTTAATATAAGAATTCAGCGTAATTCTATCACATTTGTTCAACTTACGTCGCTCCTATTTCAGATAGCGTAGTGGGCTAGGCGGCATCTTAAAGCGCGTGGAAGGGCGAGTAAAATGCACTACTAAGCTTTTATGATAGGGCAATCAGAGTCCCGATTAGATCATTTTATATTTTGGTTAATATAAGAATTCAGCGAAATTCTATCACATTTGTTCCATTTACGTTGCTCCTATTTCAGATAGCGTATTGGGCTAAGCGGCATCTCAAAGCGCATGAAATGACGAGTGAAAGGCACTATTAAACTTCTAGGGTAGGGCGAACAGAGAACCGAATAGATCATTTTACATTAAGGTTAATATAAGAATTCAGGGAAATTCTATCACGTTTTTCAATTTACGTCGCTCCTATATCAGATAGCTTATTGGGCTAAGCGGCATCTCAAACCGTATGAAATGGCGAGTAAAATGCACTGTTAAACTTCTAGGGTAGGGCAATCAGAGAGCCGATTAGATCATTTTATATTACGATTAATATAAGAATGCAGCGTAATTCTACCACATTTGTTCAATTTACGTCGCTGATATTTCAGATAGTGTATTGGGCTAAGCGGCATCTCAAAGCGCAAGAAATGGCGAGTAAAATGCACTGTTAAACTTCTAGGGTAGGGCAAACGGCGACCCGATAAGATCATTTTATTTTATGGTTAATTTAAGAATTCAGCGAAACTCTATCATATTTGTTCAATTTACGTCGCTCCTATTTCAGATAGCGTATTGGGCTAAGCGGCAGCTCAATGCGCATGAAATGGCGAGTAAAATGCACTACTAAACTTCTAGGATAAGGCAAACAGAGACCCGATTAGATCATTTTATATTACGGTTAATATAAGAATGCAGCGTAATTCTATCACATTTGTTCAACTTACGTCGCTCCTATATCAGATAGCTTATTCGGCTAAGCAGCATCTCAAAGCGCATGAAATGGCGAGTGAAATGCACTATTAAACTTCTAGGGTAGGGCGAACAAAGACCCGACTAGATCATTTTATATTTTGGTTAATATAAGAATTCAGCGAAATTCTATCACAATTGTTCAATTTACGTCGCTCCTATTTCAGATAGCGTATTAGGCTAAGCGGCATCTCAAAGCGCATGAAATGACGAGTGAAAGGCACTATTAAACTTCTAGGGTAGGGCGAACAGAGAACCGATTAGATCATTTTACATTAAGGTTAATATAAGAATTCAGGGAAATTCTATCACGTTTTTCAATTTACGTCGCTCCTATTTCAGATAGCGTATTGGGCTAAGCGGCATCTCAAACCGCATGAAATGGCGAGTAAAATGCACTGTTAAACTTCTAGGGTAGGGCAATCAGAGAGCCGATTAGATCATTTTATATTACGATTAATATAAGAATTCAGCGTAATTCTACCACATTTGTTCAATTTACGTCGCTGATATTTCAGATATTGTATTGGGCTAAGCGGCATCTCAAAGCGCAAGAAATGGCGAGTAAAATGCACTGTTAAACTTCTAGGGTAGGGCAAACGGCGACCCGATAAGATCATTTTATTTTATGGTTAATTTAAGAATTCAGCGAAACTCTATCATATTTGTTCAATTTACGTCGCTCCTATTTCAGATAGCGTATTGGGCTAAGCGGCATCTCAAAGCGCATGAAATGGCGAGTAAAATGCACTGCTAAACTTGTAGGGTAGGGCAAACAGAGACCCGATTAGATCATTTTATATTACGGTTAATATAAGAATTCAGCGTAATTCTATCACATTTGTTCAACTAACGTCGCTCCTACTTCAGATAGCGTACTGGGCGCGGCGGCGTCTTAAAGCGCAAGAAATGGCGAGTAAAATGCACTATTAAACTTCTAGGGTAGGGCAAACAGAGACCCGATAAGATGATTTTATATTATGGTTTATTTAAGAATTCAGAAAAATTCTATCACATTTGTTCAATTTACGTCGCTCCTATTTCAGATAGCTTATTGGGCTAAGCGGCATCTCAATGCGCATGAAATGGCGGGTAAAATGCACTGCTAAACTTGTAGGGTAGGGCAAACAGAGACCCGATTAGATCATTTTATATTATGGTTAATTTAAGATGTCAGCAAAATTCTGTCACATTTGTTCAATTTACGTCGCTCCAATTTCAGATAGCCTACTGGGCTGGGCAGCATCTTAAAGCGCGTGGAATGGCGAGCAAAATGCACTATTAAACTTCTATGATAAGGCAATCAGAGACCCGACTAGATCATTTTATATTTTGGTTAATATAAGAATTCAGCGAAATTCTATCACAATTGTTCAATTTACGTCGCTCCTATTTCAGATAGCGTATTGGGCTAAGCGGCAGCTCAATGCGCATGAAATGGCGAGTAAAATGCACTATTAAACTTCTAGGATAAGGCACACAGAGACCCGATTAGATCATTTTATATTACGGTTAATATAAGACTTCAGCGTAATTCTATCACATTTGTTCAATTTACGTCGCTGATATTTCAGATAGCGTACTGGGCTAGGCGGCATCTCAAAGCGCATGAAATGACGAGTGAAATGCACTATTAAACTTCTATGATAGGGCAAACAGAGACCCGATTAGATCATTTTATATTATGGTTAATTTAAGAATTCAGAGAAAATCTATCACATTTGTTCAATTTACGTCGCTCCTATTTCAGATAGCGTATTGGGCTAAGCGGCATCTCTAATCGCATGAAATGGCGAGTAAAATGCACTATTAAACTTCTGGGGTAAGGCAAACAGAGACCCGATTAGATCATTTTATATTATGGTTAATTTAAGAATTCAGCCAAATTCTATCACATTTGTTCAATTTACGTCGCTCCTATTTCAGATAGCGTATTGGGCTAAGCGGCATCTCAAAGCGCATGAAATGGCGAGTAAAATGCACTGCTAAACTTGTAGGGTAGGGCAAACAGAGACCCGATTAGATCATTTTATATTACGGTTAATATAAGAATTCAGCGTAATTCTATCACACTTGTTCAACTAACGTCGCTCCTACTTCAGATAGCGTACTGGGCGCGGCGGCATCTTAAAGCGCAAGAAATGGCGTGTAAAATGCACTATTAAACTTCTAGGGTAGGGCAAACATAGACCCGATATGATGATTTTATATTATGGTTAATATAAGAATTCAGCGAAACTCTATCATATTTGTTCAATTTACGTCGCTCCTATTTCAGATAGCGTATTGGGCTAAGCGGCATCTCAAAGCGCATGAAATGGCGAGTAAAATGCACTGCTAAACTTGTAGGGTACGGCAAAGAGAGACCCGATTAGATCATTTTATATTACGGTTAATATAAGAATTCAGCGTAATTCTATCACACTTGTTCAACTAACGTCGCTCCTACTTCAGGTAGCGTACTGGGCGCGGCGGCATCTTAAAGCGCAAGAAATGGCGAGTAAAATGCACTATTAAACTTCTAGGGTAGGGCAAACAGAGACCCGATAAGATGATTTTATATTATGGTTAATATAAGAATTCAGCGAAACTCTATCATATTAGTTCAATTTACGTCGCTCCTATTTCAGATAGCGTATTGGGCTAAGCGGCATCTCAATGCGCATGAAATGCGAGTAAAATGCACTATTAAACTTCTAGGATAAGGCAAACAGGGACCCGATTAGATCATTTTATATTACGGTTAATATAAGAATTCAGCGTAATTCTATCACATTTGTTCAACTTACGTCGCTCCTATTTCAGATAGCGTACTGGGCTAGGTGGCATCTTAAAGCGCGTGGAATGGCGAGTAAAATGCACTACTAAACTTCTATGATAGGGCAATCAGAGTCCCGTTTAGATCATTTTATATTTTGTTTAATATAAGATTTCAGGGAAATTCTATCTCATTTGTTCCATTTACGTCGCGACTATTTCAGATAGCGTATTGGGCTAAGCGCCATCTCAAAGCGCATGAAATGGCGAGTAAAATGCACTATTAAACTTCTAGGGTAGGGCAAACAGAGACCCGATTAGATCATTTTATATTATGATTAATTTAAGAATTCAGCCAAATTCTATCACATTTGTTCAATTTACGTCGCTCCTATTTCAGATAGCGTACTGGGCTAGGCGGAATATTAAAGCGCGTGGATTGGCGAGTAAAATGCACTTTTAAACTTGTATGATAGGGCGAACAGAGACCCGATTAGATCATTTTATATTTTGGTTGATATAAGAATTCAGGGAAATTCTATCACATTTGTTCAATTTACGTCGCTCCTATTTCAGATAGCGTATTGGGCTAAGCGGCATCTCAAAGCGCATGAAATGGCGAGTAAAATGCACTGCTAAACTTGTAGGGTAGGGCAAACAGAGACCCGATTAGATCATTTTATATTACGGTTAATATAAGAATTCTGCGTAATTCTATCACATTTGTTCAACTAACGTCGCTCCTACTTCAGATAGCGTACTGGGCGCGGCGGCATCTTAAAGCGCAAGAAATGGCGAGTAAAATGCACTATTAAACTTCTAGGGTAGGGCAAACAGAGACCCGATAAGATGATTTTATATTATGGTTTATTTAAGAATTCAGAAAAATTCTATCACATTTGTTCAATTTACGTCGCTCCTATTTCAGATAGCTTATTGGGCTAAGCGGCATCTCAATGCGCATGAAATGGCGGGTAAAATGCACTACTAAACTTGTAGGGTAGGGCAAACAGAGACCCGATTAGATCATTTTATATTATGGTTAACTTAAGATGTCAGCAAAATTCTGTCACATTTGTTCAATTTACGTCGCTCCAATTTCAGATAGCCTACTGGGCTGGGCAGCATTTTAAAGCGCGTGGAATGGCGAGCAAAATGCACTATTAAACTTCTATGATAGGGCAATCAGAGACCCGACTAGATCATTTTATATTTTGGTTAATATAAGAATTCAGCGAAATTCTATCACAATTGTTCAATTTACGTCGCTCCTGTTTCAGATAGCGTATTGGGCTAAGCGGCATCTCAAAGCGCATGAAATGACGAGTGAAAGGCACTATTAAACTTCTAGGGTAGGGTGAACAGAGAACCGATTAGATCATTTTACATTAAGGTTAATATAAGAATTCAGGGAAATTCTATCACGTTTTTCAATTTACGTCGCTCCTATTTCAGATAGCGTATTGGGCTAAGCGGCATCTTAAAGCGCCAGAAATGGCGAGTAAAATGCACTATTAAACTTCTAGGGTAGGGCGAACAGAGACCCGATTAGATCATTTTATATTACGGTTAATATAAGAATTCAGCGTAATTCTATCACATTTGTTCAACTTACGTCGCTCCTATTTCAGATAGCGTACTGGGCTAGGCGGCATCTTAAAGCGCGTGGAAGGGCGAGTAAAATGCACTACTAAACTTATAGGGTAGGGCAAACAGAGACCCGATTAGATCATTTTATATTATGATTAATTTAAGAATTCAGCCAAATTCTATCACATTTGTTCAATTTACGTCGCTCCTATTTCAGATAGCGTACTGGGCTAGGTGGCACCTTAAAGCGCGTGGAATGGCGAGTAAAATGCACTACTAAGCTTCTATGATAGGGCAATCAGAGTCCCGTTTAGATCATTTTATATTTTGTTTAATATAAGATTTCAGGGAAATTCTATCACATTTGTTCAATTTACGTCGCTCCTATTTCAGATAGCGTATTGGGCTAAGCGGTATCTCAAATCACATGAAATGGCGAGCAAAATGCACCATTAAACATCTAGGGAAGGCAAACAGAGACCCGATTAGATCATTTTATATTATGGTTAATTTAAGAATTCAGCCAAATTCTATCTCATTTGTTCCATTTACGTCGCTACTATTTCGGATAGCGTCTTGGGCTAAGCGGCATCTCAAAGCGCATGAAATGGCGAGTGAAATGCACTATTAAACTTCTAGGGTAGGGCGAACAAAGACCCGATTAGATCATTTTACATTAAGGTGTATATAAGAATTCAGGGAAATTCTATCACATTTGTTCAATTTACGTCGCTCCTATTTCAGATAGCGTATTGGGCTAAGCGCCATCTCAAAGCGCATGAAATGGCGAGCAAAGTACACTATTAAACTTCTAGGGTAGGGCAAACAGAGACCCGATTAGATAATTTTATATTACGGTTAATATAATAATTGAGCGTAATTCTATCACATTTGTTCAACTTACGTCGCTCCTATTTCAGATAGCGTACTGGGCTAGGCGGCATCTCAAAGCGCATGAAATGACGAGTGAAATGCACTATTAAACATCTATGATAGGGCAAACAGAGACCCGATTAGATCATTTGATATTATGGTTAATTTAAGAATTCAGCGAAATTCCATCACATTTGTTCAACTTACGTCGCTCCTATTTCAGATAGCGTACTGGGCTAGGCGGCATCTCAAAGCGCATGAAATGACGAGTGAAATGCACTATTAAACATCTATGATAGGGCAAACAGAGACCCGATTAGATCATTTGATATTATGGTTAATTTAAGAATTCAGCGAAATTCCATCACATTTGTTCAATGGACGTCGCTCCTATTGCAGATAGCGTATTGGGCTAAGCGGCATCTCAAAGCGCATGAAATGGCGAGTAAAATGCACTA
Organism: Macropis europaea; assembly: GCA_916610135.2. Classification (NCBI taxonomy): domain Eukaryota; kingdom Metazoa; phylum Arthropoda; class Insecta; order Hymenoptera; family Melittidae; genus Macropis; species Macropis europaea. The sequence goes on from CAKAJE020002010.1 coordinate 25,249, forward strand.
TTAAACTTCTAGGGTAAGGCAAACAGAGACCCGATTAGATGATTTTATATTACGGTTAATATAAGAATTCAGCGTAATTCTAACATATTTGTTCAATTTACGTCGCTCCTATTTCAGATGCGTATTGGGCTAAGCGGCATCTCAAAGCGCATGAAATGGCGAGTAAAATGCACTATTAAACTTCTAGGGTAAGGCAAACAGAGTCCCGATTAGATCATTTTATATTTTGGTTAATATAAGAATTCAGCGAAATTCTATCACATTTGTTCCATTTACGTTGCTCCTATTTCAGATAGCGTATTGGGCTAAGCGGCATCTCAAAGCGCATGAAATGACGAGTGAAAGGCACTATTAAACTTCTAGGGTAGGGCGAACAGAGAACCGAATAGATCATTTTACATTAAGGTTAATATAAGAATTCAGGGAAATTCTATCACGTTTTTCAATTTACGTCGCTCCTATTTCAGATAGCGTATTGGGCTAAGCGGCATCTCAAACCGCATGAAATGGCGAGTAAAATGCACTGTTAAACTTCTAGGGTAGGGCAATCAGAGAGCCGATTAGATCATTTTATATTACGATTAATATAAGAATTCAGCGTTATTCTACCACATTTGTTCAATTTACGTCGCTCCTACTTCAGATAGCGTACTGGGCGCGGCGGCGTCTTAAAGCGCAAGAAATGGCGAGTAAAATGCACTATTAAACTTCTAGGGTAGGGCAAACAGAGACCCGATAAGATGATTTTATATTATGGTTTATTTAAGAATTCAGAAAAATTCTATCACATTTGTTCAATTTACGTCGCTCCTATTTCAGATAGCTTATTGGGCTAAGCGGCATCTCAATGCGCATGAAATGGCGGGTAAAATGCACTGCTAAACTTGTAGGGTAGGGCAAACAGAGACCCGATTAGATCATTTTATATTATGGTTAATTTAAGATGTCAGCAAAATTCTGTCACATTTGTTCAATTTACGTCGCTCCAATTTCAGATAGCCTACTGGGCTGGGCAGCATCTTAAAGCGCGTGGAATGGCGAGCAAAATGCACTATTAAACTTCTATGATAAGGCAATCAGAGACCCGACTAGATCATTTTATATTTTGGTTAATATTAGAATTCAGCGAAATTCTATCACAATTGTTCAATTTACGTCGCTCCTATTTCAGATAGCGTATTGGGCTAAGCGGCAGCTCAATGCGCATGAAATGACGAGTAAAATGCACTATTAAACTTCTAGGATAAGGCAAACAGAGACCCGATTAGATCATTTTATATTACGGTTAATATATGAATTCAGCGTAATTCTATCACATTTGTTCAACTTACGTCGCTCCTATATCAGATAGCGTACTGGGCTCGGCGGCATCTTAAAGCGCCAGAAATGGCGAGTAAAATGCACTATTAAACTTCTAGGGTAGGGCGAACAGAGACCCGATTAGATCATTTTATATTACGGTTAATATAAGAATTCAGCGTAATTCTATCACATTTGTTCAACTTACGTCGCTCCTATTTCAGATAGCGTACTGGGCTAGGCGGCATCTTAAAGCGCGTGGAAGGGCAAGTAAAATGCACTACTAAACTTATAGGGTAGGGCAAACAGAGACCCGATTAGATCATATTATATTATGGTTAATTTAAGAATTCAGCAAAATTCTATCACATTTGTTCAATTTACAGCGCTCCTATTTCAGATATCGTATTGGGCTAAGCGGCAACTCAAAGCGCATGCAATGACGAGTGAAATGCAGTATTAAACTTCTAGGGTAGGGCGAACAGAGACCCGATTAGACCATTTTATATTACGGTTAATATAAGACTTCAGCGTAATTCTATCACATTTGTTCAATTTACGTCGCTGATATTTCAGATAGCGTACTGGGCTAGGCGGCATCTCAAAGCGCATGAAATGACGAGTGAAATGCACTATTAAACTTCTATGATAGGGCAAACAGAGACCCGATTAGATCATTTTATATTATGGTTAATTTAAGAATTCAGCGAAAATCTATCACATTTGTTCAATTTACGTCGCTCCTATTTCAGATAGCGTATTGGGCTAAGCGGCATCTCTAATCGCATGAAATGGCGAGTAAAATGCACTATTAAACTTCTGGGGTAAGGCAAACAGAGACCCGATTAGATCATTTTATATTATGGTTAATTTAAGAATTCAGCCAAATTCTATCACATTTGTTCAATTTACGTCGCTCCTATTTCAGATAGCGTATTGGGCTAAGCGGCATCTCAAAGCGCATGAAATGGCGAGTAAAATGCACTGCTAAACTTGTAGGGTAGGGCAAACAGAGACCCGATTAGATCATTTTATATTACGGTTAATATAAGAATTCAGCGTAATTCTATCACACTTGTTCAACTAACGTCGCTCCTACTTCAGATAGCGTACTGGGCGCGGCGGCATCTTAAAGCGCAAGAAATGGCGTGTAAAATGCACTATTAAACTTCTAGGGTAGGGCAAACATAGACCCGATATGATGATTTTATATTATGGTTAATATAAGAATTCAGCGAAACTCTATCATATTTGTTCAATTTACGTCGCTCCTATTTCAGATAGCGTATTGGGCTAAGCGGCATCTCAAAGCGCATGAAATGGCGGGTAAAATGCACTGCTAAACTTGTAGGGTACGGCAAACAGAGACCCGATTAGATCATTTTATATTACGGTTAATATAAGAATTCAGCGTAATTCTATCACACTTGTTCAACTAACGTCGCTCCTACTTCAGATAGCGTACTGGGCGCGGCGGCATCTTAAAGCGCAAGAAATGGCGAGTAAAATGCACTATTAAACTTCTAGGGTAGGGCAAACAGAGACCCGATAAGATGATTTTATATTATGGTTAATATAAGAATTCAGCGAAACTCTATCATATTAGTTCAATTTACGTCGCTCCTATTTCAGATAGCGTATTGGGCTAAGCGGCATCTCAATGCGCATGAAATGCGAGTAAAATGCACTATTAAACTTCTAGGATAAGGCAAACAGGGACCCGATTAGATCATTTTATATTACGGTTAATATAAGAATTCAGCGTAATTCTATCACATTTGTTCAACTTACGTCGCTCCTATTTCAGATAGCGTACTGGGCTAGGTGGCATCTTAAAGCGCGTGGAATGGCGAGTAAAATGCACTACTAAACTTCTATGATAGGGCAATCAGAGTCCCGTTTAGATCATTTTATATTTTGTTTAATATAAGATTTCAGGGAAATTCTATCACATTTGTTCAATTTACGTCGCTCCTATTTCAGATAGCGTATTGGGCTAAGCGGTATCTCAAATCACATGAAATGGCGAGCAAAATGCACCATTAAACATCTAGGGTAAGGCAAACAGAGACCCGATTAGATCATTTTATATTATGGTTAATTTAAGAATTCAGCCAAATTCTATCTCATTTGTTCCATTTACGTCGCGACTATTTCAGATAGCGTATTGGGCTAAGCGCCATCTCAAAGCGCATGAAATGGCGAGTAAAATGCACTATTAAACTTCTAGGGTAGGGCAAACAGAGACCCGATTAGATCATTTTATATTATGATTAATTTAAGAATTCAGCCAAATTCTATCACATTCGTTCAATTTACGTCGCTCCTATTTCAGATAGCGTACTGGGCTAGGCGGAATCTTAAAGCGCGTGCATTGGCGAGTAAAATGCACTTTTAAACTTGTATGATAGGGCGAACAGAGACCCGATTAGATCATTTTATATTTTGGTTGATATAAGAATTCAGGGAAATTCTATCACATTTGTTCAATTTACGTCGCTCCTATTTCAGATAGCGTATTGGGCTAAGCGGCATCTCAAAGCGCATGAAATAGCGAGTAAAATGCACTGCTAAACTTGTAGGGTAGGGCAAACAGAGACCCGATTAGATCATTTTATATTACGGTTAATATAAGAATTCAGCGTAATTCTATCACATTTGTTCAACTAACGTCGCTCCTACTTCAGATAGCGTACTGGGCGCGGCGGCATCTTAATGCGCAAGAAATGGCGAGTAAAATGCACTATTAAACTTCTAGGGTAGGGCAAACAGAGACCCGATAAGATGATTTTATATTATGGTTTATTTAAGAATTCAGAAAAATTCTATCACATTTGTTCAATTCACGTCGCTCCTATTTCAGATAGCTTATTGGGCTAAGCGGCATCTCAATGCGCATGAAATGGCGGGTAAAATGCACTGCTAAACTTGTAGGGTAGGGCAAACAGAGACCCGATTAGATCATTTTATATTATGGTTAACTTAAGATGTCAGCAAAATTCTGTCACATTTGTTCAATTTACGTCGCTCCAATTTCAGATAGCCTACTGGGCTGGGCAGCATCTTAAAGCGCGTGGAATGGCGAGCAAAATGCACTATTAAACTTCTATGATAGGGCAATCAGAGACCCGACTAGATCATTTTATATTTTGGTTAATATAAGAATTCAGCGAAATTCTATCACAATTGTTCAATTTACGTCGCTCCTGTTTCAGATAGCGTATTGGGCTAAGCGGCATCTCAAAGCGCATGAAATGACGAGTGAAAGGCACTATTAAACTTCTAGGGTAGGGCGAACAGAGAACCGATTAGATCATTTTACATTAAGGTTAATATAAGAATTCAAGGAAATTCTATCACGTTTTTCAATTTACGTCGCTCCTATTTCAGATAGCGTATTGGGCTAAGCGGCATCTTAAAGCGCCAGAAATGGCGAGTAAAATGCACTATTAAACTTCTAGGGTAGGGCGAACAGAGACCCGATTAGATCATTTTATATTACGGTTAATATAAGAATTCAGCGTAATTCTATCACATTTGTTCAACTTACGTCGCTCCTATTTCAGATAGCGTACTGGGCTAGGCGGCATCTTAAAGCGCGTGGAAGGGCGAGTAAAATGCACTACTAAACTTCTATGATAGGGCAATCAGAGTCCCGTTTAGATCATTTTATATTTTGTTTAATATAAGATTTCAGGGAAATTCTATCACATTTGTTCAATTTACGTCGCTCCTATTTCAGATAGCGTATTGGGCTAAGCGGTATCTCAAATCACATGAAATGGCGAGCAAAATGCACCATTAAACATCTAGGGAAGGCAAACAGAGACCCGATTAGATCATTTGAAATTATGGTTAATTTAAGAATTCAGCGAAATTCCATCACATTTGTTCAATGGACGTCGCTCCTATTGCAGATAGCTTATTGGGCTAAGATGCATCTCAAAGCGCATGAAATGGCGAGTAAAATGCACTATTAAACTTCTAGGGTAGGGCAAACAGAGACCCGATTAGATGATTTTATATTACGGTTAATATAAGAATTCAGCAAAATTCTATCACATTTGTTCAATTTACGTCGCTCCTATTTCGGATAGCGTACTGGGCTGGCCGGCATCTTAAACCGCGTGGAATGGCGAGTAAAATGCACTATTAAACTTCTGTGATAAGGCAATCAGAGACCCGATTAGATTATTTTATATTTTGGTTAATATAAGGATTCAGGGAAATTCTATCACATTTGTTCAATTTAGGTCGCTCCTATTTCAGATATCGTATTGGGCTAAGCGGCATCTCAAAGCGCATGACATGACGCGTGAAATGCTCTATTAAACTTCTAGGGTAGGGCGAACAGAGTCCCGATTAGATCATTTTACATTAAGGTTAATATAAGTATTCAGGGAGATTCTATCACATTTGTTCAATTTACGTCGCTCCTATTTCAGACAGCGTACTGGGCTAGGCGGCATCTTAAAGCGTGTGGAATGGCGAGTAAAATGCACTATCAACCTTCTATGATAGGGCAATCAAAGACCAGACTAGATCATTTTATACTTTGGTTAATATAAGAATTCAGCGAAATTCTATCACATTTGTTCAATTTACGTCGCTCCTATTTCAGATAGCGTATTGGGCTAAGCGGCATCTCAAAGCGCATGAAATGACGAGTGAAATGCACTATTAAACTTCTAGGGTAGGGCGAACAGAGTCCCGATTAGATCATTTTATATTATGGTTAATTTAAGAATTCAGCGAAATTCTATCACATTTGTTCAATTTACGTCGCTCCTATTTCAGATAGCGTATTGGGCTAAGCGGCATCTCAAAGCGCATGAAATAGCGAGTAAAATGCACTGCTAAACTTGTAGGGTAGGGCAAACAGAGACCCGATTAGATCATTTTATATTACGGTTAATATAAGAATTCAGCGTAATTCTATCACATTTGTTCAACTAACGTCGCTCCTACTTCAGATAGCGTACTGGGCGCGGCGGCATCTTAAAGCGCAAGAAATGGCGAGTAAAATGCACTATTAAACTTCTAGGGTAGGGCAAACAGAGACCCGATAAGATGATTTTATATTATGGTTTATTTAAGAATTCAGAAAAATTCTATCACATTTGTTCAATTTACGTCGCTCCTATTTCAGATAGCTTATTGGGCTAAGCGGCATCTCAATGCGCATGAAATGGCGGGTAAAATGCACTGCTAAACTTGTAGGGTAGGGCAAACAGAGACCCGATTAGATCATTTTATATTATGGTTAACTTAAGATGTCAGCAAAATTCTGTCACATTTGTTCAATTTACGTCGCTCCAATTTCAGATAGCCTACTGGGCTGGGCAGCATCTTAAAGCGCGTGGAATGGCGAGCAAAATGCACTATTAAACTTCTATGATAGGGCAATCAGAGACCCGACTAGATCATTTTATATTTTGGTTAATATAAGAATTCAAGGAAATTCTATCACGTTTTTCAATTTACGTCGCTCCTATTTCAGATAGCGTATTGGGCTAAGCGGCATCTTAAAGCGCCAGAAATGGCGAGTAAAATGCACTATTAAACTTCTAGGGTAGGGCGAACAGAGACCCGATTAGATCATTTTATATTACGGTTAATATAAGAATTCAGCGTAATTCTATCACATTTGTTCAACTTACGTCGCTCCTATTTCAGATAGCGTACTGGGCTAGGCGGCATCTTAAAGCGCGTGGAAGGGCGAGTAAAATGCACTACTAAACTTCTATGATAGGGCAATCAGAGTCCCGTTTAGATCATTTTATATTTTGTTTAATATAAGATTTCAGGGAAATTCTATCACATTTGTTCAATTTACGTCGCTCCTATTTCAGATAGCGTATTGGGCTAAGCGGTATCTCAAATCACATGAAATGGCGAGCAAAATGCACCATTAAACATCTAGGGAAGGCAAACAGAGACCCGATTAGATCATTTGATATTATGGTTAATTTAAGAATTCAGCGAAATTCCATCACATTTGTTCAATGGACGTCGCTCCTATTGCAGATAGCTTATTGGGCTAAGATGCATCTCAAAGCGCATGAAATGGCGAGTAAAATGCACTATTAAACTTCTAGGGTAGGGCAAACAGAGACCCGATTAGATGATTTTATATTACGGTTAATATAAGAATTCAGCAAAATTCTATCACATTTGTTCAATTTACGTCGCTCCTATTTCGGATAGCGTACTGGGCTGGCCGGCATCTTAAACCGCGTGGAATGGCGAGTAAAATGCACTATTAAACTTCTGTGATAAGGCAATCAGAGACCCGATTAGATTATTTTATATTTTGGTTAATATAAGGATTCAGGGAAATTCTATCACATTTGTTCAATTTAGGTCGCTCCTATTTCAGATATCGTATTGGGCTAAGCGGCATCTCAAAGCGCATGACATGACGCGTGAAATGCTCTATTAAACTTCTAGGGTAGGGCGAACAGAGTCCCGATTAGATCATTTTACATTAAGGTTAATATAAGTATTCAGGGAGATTCTATCACATTTGTTCATATTACGTCGCTCCTATTTCAGACAGCGTACTGGGCTAGGCGGCATCTTAAAGCGTGTGGAATGGCGAGTAAAATGCACTATCAACCTTCTATGATAGGGCAATCAAAGACCAGACTAGATCATTTTATACTTTGGTTAATATAAGAATTCAGCGAAATTCTATCACATTTGTTCAATTTACGTCGCTCCTATTTCAGATAGCGTATTGGGCTAAGCGGCATCTCAAAGCGCATGAAATGACGAGTGAAATGCACTATTAAACTTCTAGGGTAGGGCGAACAGAGTCCCGATTAGATCATTTTATATTATGGTTAATTTAAGAATTCAGCGAAATTCTATCACATTTGTTCAATTTACGTCGCTCCTATTTCAGATAGCGTATTGGGCTAAGCGGCATCTCAAAGCGCATGAAATGGCGTGTAAAATGCACGATTAAACTTCTAGGGTAGGGCAAACAGAGACCCGATTAGATCATTTTATATTTTGGTTAATATAAGAATTCAGCGAAATTCTATCACATTTGTTCAATTTACGTCGCTCCTATTTCAGATAGCGTATTGGGCTAAGCGGCATCTCAAAGCGCATGAAATGACGAGTGAAATGCACTATTAAACTTCTAGGGTAGGGCGAACAGAGTCCCGATTAGATCATTTTATATTATGGTTAATTTAAGAATTCAGAGAAAATCTATCACATTTGTTCAATTTACGTCGCTCCTATTTCAGATAGCGTATTGGGCTAAGCGGCATCTCTAATCGCATGAAATGGCGAGTAAAATGCACTATTAAACTTCTGGGGTAAGGCAAACAGAGACCCGATTAGATCATTTTATATTATGGTTAATTTAAGAATTCAGCCAAATTCTATCACATTTGTTCAATTTACGTCGCTCCTATTTCAGATAGCGTATTGGGCTAAGCGGCAACTCAAAGCGCATGAAATGGCGAGTAAAATGCACTGCTAAACTTGTAGGGTAGGGCAAACAGAGACCCGACTAGATCATTTTATATTACGGTTAATATAAGAATTCAGCGTAATTCTATCACACTTGTTCAACTAACGTCGCTCCTACTTCAGATAGCGTACTGGGCGCGGCGGCATCTTAAAGCGCAAGAAATGGCGTGTAAAATGCACTATTAAACTTCTAGGGTAGGGCAAACATAGACCCGATATGATGATTTTATATTATGGTTAATATAAGAATTCAGCGAAACTCTATCATATTTGTTCAATTTACGTCGCTCCTATTTCAGATAGCGTATTGGGCTAAGCGGCATCTCAAAGCGCATGAAATGGCGAGTAAAATGCACTGCTAAACTTGTAGGGTACGGCAAAGAGAGACCCGATTAGATCATTTTATATTACGGTTAATATAAGAATTCAGCGTAATTCTATCACACTTGTTCAACTAACGTCGCTCCTACTTCAGGTAGCGTACTGGGCGCGGCGGCATCTTAAAGCGCAAGAAATGGCGAGTAAAATGCACTATTAAACTTCTAGGGTAGGGCAAACAGAGACCCGATAAGATGATTTTATATTATGGTTAATATAAGAATTCAGCGAAACTCTATCATATTAGTTCAATTTACGTCGCTCCTATTTCAGATAGAGTATTGGGCTAAGCGGCATCTCAATGCGCATGAAATGCGAGTAAAATGCACTATTAAACTTCTAGGATAAGGCAAACAGGGACCCGATTAGATCATTTTATATTACGGTTAATATAAGAATTCAGCCTAATTCTATCACATTTGTTCAACTTACGTCGCTCCTATTTCAGATAGCGTACTGGGCTAGGTGGCATCTTAAAGCGCGTGGCATGGCGAGTAAAATGCACTACTAAACTTCTATGATAGGGCAATCAGAGTCCCGTTTAGATCATTTTATATTTTGTTTAATATAAGATTTCAGGGAAATTCTATCTCATTTGTTCCATTTACGTCGCGACTATTTCAGATAGCGTATTGGGCTAAGCGCCATCTCAAAGCGCATGAAATGGCGAGTAAAATGCACTATTAAACTTCTAGGGTAGGGCAAACAGAGACCCGATTAGATCATTTTATATTATGATTAATTTAAGAATTCAGCCAAATTCTATCACATTTGTTCAATTTACGTCGCTCCTATTTCAGATAGCGTACTGGGCTAGGCGGAATCTTAAAGCGCGTGGATTGGCGAGTAAAATGCACTTTTAAACTTGTATGATAGGGCGAACAGAGACCCGATTAGATCATTTTATATTTTGGTTGATATAAGAATTCAGGGAAATTCTATCACATTTGTTCAATTTACGTCGCTCCTATTTCAGATAGCGTATTGGGCTAAGCGGCATCTCAAAGCGCATGAAATGGCGAGTAAAATGCACTGCTAAACTTGTAGGGTAGGGCAAACAGAGACCCGATTAGATCATTTTATATTACGGTTAATATAAGAATTCTGCGTAATTCTATCACATTTGTTCAACTAACGTCGCTCCTACTTCAGATAGCGTACTGGGCGCGGCGGCATCTTAAAGCGCAAGAAATGGCGAGTAAAATGCACTATTAAACTTCTAGGGTAGGGCAAACAGAGACCCGATAAGATGATTTTATATTATGGTTTATTTAAGAATTCAGAAAAATTCTATCACATTTGTTCAATTTACGTCGCTCCTATTTCAGATAGCTTATTGGGCTAAGCGGCATCTCAATGCGCATGAAATGGCGGGTAAAATGCACTGCTAAACTTGTAGGGTAGGGCAAACAGAGACCCGATTAGATCATTTTATATTATGGTTAACTTAAGATGTCAGCAAAATTCTGTCACATTTGTTCAATTTACGTCGCTCCAATTTCAGATAGCCTACTGGGCTGGGCAGCATTTTAAAGCGCGTGGAATGGCGAGCAAAATGCACTATTAAACTTCTATGATAGGGCAATCAGAGACCCGACTAGATCATTTTATATTTTGGTTAATATAAGAATTCAGCGAAATTCTATCACAATTGTTCAATTTACGTCGCTCCTGTTTCAGATAGCGTATTGGGCTAAGCGGCATCTCAAAGCGCATGAAATGACGAGTGAAAGGCACTATTAAACTTCTAGGGTAGGGCGAACAGAGAACCGATTAGATCATTTTACATTAAGGTTAATATAAGAATTCAGGGAAATTCTATCACGTTTTTCAATTTACGTCGCTCCTATTTCAGATAGCGTATTGGGCTAAGCGGCATCTTAAAGCGCCAGAAATGGCGAGTAAAATGCACTATTAAACTTCTAGGGTAGGGCGAACAGAGACCCGATTAGATCATTTTATATTACGGTTAATATAAGAATTCAGCGTAATTCTATCACATTTGTTCAACTTACGTCGCTCCTATTTCAGATAGCGTACTGGGCTAGGCGGCATCTTAAAGCGCGTGGAAGGGCGAGTAAAATGCACTACTAAACTTATAGGGTAGGGCAAACAGAGACCCGATTAGATCATTTTATATTATGATTAATTTAAGAATTCAGCCAAATTCTATCACATTTGTTCAATTTACGTCGCTCCTATTTCAGATAGCGTACTGGGCTAGGTGGCATCTTAAAGCGCGTGGAATGGCGAGTAAAATGCACTACTAAGCTTCTATGATAGGGCAATCAGAGTCCCGTTTAGATCATTTTATATTTTGTTTAATATAAGATTTCAGGGAAATTCTATCACATTTGTTCAATTTACGTCGCTCCTATTTCAGATAGCGTATTGGGCTAAGCGGTATCTCAAATCACATGAAATGGCGAGCAAAATGCACCATTAAACATCTAGGGAAGGCAAACAGAGACCCGATTAGATCATTTTATATTATGGTTAATTTAAGAATTCAGCCAAATTCTATCTCATTTGTTCCATTTACGTCGCTACTATTTCGGATAGCGTCTTGGGCTAAGCGGCATCTCAAAGCGCATGAAATGGCGAGTGAAATGCACTATTAAACTTCTAGGGTAGGGCGAACAAAGACCCGATTAGATCATTTTACATTAAGGTGTATATAAGAATTCAGGGAAATTCTATCACATTTGTTCAATTTACGTCGCTCCTATTTCAGATAGCGTATTGGGCTAAGCGCCATCTCAAAGCGCATGAAATGGCGAGCAAAGTACACTATTAAACTTCTAGGGTAGGGCAAACAGAGACCCGATTAGATAATTTTATATTACGGTTAATATAATAATTGAGCGTAATTCTATCACATTTGTTCAACTTACGTCGCTCCTATTTCAGATAGCGTACTGGGCTAGGCGGCATCTCAAAGCGCATGAAATGACGAGTGAAATGCACTATTAAACATCTATGATAGGGCAAACAGAGACCCGATTAGATCATTTGATATTATGGTTAATTTAAGAATTCAGCGAAATTCCATCACATTTGTTCAACTTACGTCGCTCCTATTTCAGATAGCGTACTGGGCTAGGCGGCATCTCAAAGCGCATGAAATGACGAGTGAAATGCACTATTAAACATCTATGATAGGGCAAACAGAGACCCGATTAGATCATTTGATATTATGGTTAATTTAAGAATTCAGCGAAATTCCATCACATTTGTTCAATGGACGTCGCTCCTATTGCAGATAGCGTATTGGGCTAAGCGGCATCTCAAAGCGCATGAAATGGCGAGTAAAATGCACTATTAAACTTCTAGGGTAAGGCAAACAGAGACCCGATTAGATGATTTTATATTACGGTTAATATAAGAATTCAGCGTAATTCTAACATATTTGTTCAATTTACGTCGCTCCTATTTCAGATGCGTATTGGGCTAAGCGGCATCTCAAAGCGCATGAAATGGCGAGTAAAATGCACTATTAAACTTCTAGGGTAAGGCAAACAGAGTCCCGATTAGATCATTTTATATTTTGGTTAATATAAGAATTCAGCGAAATTCTATCACATTTGTTCCATTTACGTTGCTCCTATTTCAGATAGCGTATTGGGCTAAGCGGCATCTCAAAGCGCATGAAATGACGAGTGAAAGGCACTATTAAACTTCTAGGGTAGGGCGAACAGAGAACCGAATAGATCATTTTACATTAAGGTTAATATAAGAATTCAGGGAAATTCTATCACGTTTTTCAATTTACGTCGCTCCTATTTCAGATAGCGTATTGGGCTAAGCGGCATCTCAAACCGCATGAAATGGCGAGTAAAATGCACTGTTAAACTTCTAGGGTAGGGCAATCAGAGAGCCGATTAGATCATTTTATATTACGATTAATATAAGAATTCAGCGTTATTCTACCACATTTGTTCAATTTACGTCGCTCCTACTTCAGATAGCGTACTGGGCGCGGCGGCGTCTTAAAGCGCAAGAAATGGCGAGTAAAATGCACTATTAAACTTCTAGGGTAGGGCAAACAGAGACCCGATAAGATGATTTTATATTATGGTTTATTTAAGAATTCAGAAAAATTCTATCACATTTGTTTAATTTACGTCGCTCCTATTTCAGATAGCTTATTGGGCCAAGCGGCATCTCAATGCGCATGAATGGCGGGTAAAATGCACTGCTAAACTTGTAGGGTAGGGCACACAGAGACCCGATTAGATCATTTTATATTATGGTTAACTTAAGATGTCAGCAAAATTCTGTCACATTTGTTCAATTTACGTCGCTCCAATTTCAGATAGCCTACTGGGCTGGGCAGCATCTTAAAGCGCGTGGAATGGCGAGCAAAATGCACTATTAAACTTCTATGATAGGGCAATCAGAGACCCGACTAGATCATTTTATATTTTGGTTAATATAAGAATTCAGCGAAATTCTATCACAATTGTTCAATTTACGTCGCTCCTGTTTCAGATAGCGTATTGGGCTAAGCGGCATCTCAAAGCGCGTGAAATGACGAGTGAAAGGCACTATTAAACTTCTAGGGTAGGGCGAACAGAGAACCGATTAGATCATTTTACATTAAGGTTAATATAAGAATTCAGGGAAATTCTATCACGTTTTTCAATTTACGTCGCTCCTATGTCAGATAGCGTATTGGGCTAAGCGGCATCTCAAACCGCATGAAATGGCGAGTAAAATGCACTGTTAAACTTCTAGGGTAGGGCAATCAGAGAGCCGATTAGATCATTTTATATTACGATTAATATAAGAATTCAGCGTAATTCTACCACATTTGTTCAATTTACGTCGCTCCTATATCAGATAGCGTACTGGGCTCCGCGGCATCTTAAAGCGCCAGAAATGGCGAGTAAAATGCACTATTAAACTTCTAGGGTAGGGCGAACAGAGACCCGATTAAATCATTTTATATTACGGTTAAAATAAGAATTCAGCGTAATTCTATCACGTTTGTTCAACTTACGTCGCTCCTATTTCAGATAGCGTACTGGGCTAGGCGGCATCTTAAAGCGCGTGGAAGGGCGAGTAAAATGCACTACTAAACTTATAGGGTAGGGCAAACAGAGACCCGATTAGATCATTTTATATTATGATTAATTTAAGAATTCAGCCAAATTCTATCACATTTGTTCAATTTATGTCGCTCCTATTTCAGATAGCGTACTGAGCTAGGTGGCATCTTAAAGCGCGTGGAATGGCGAGTAAAATGTACTACTAAACTTCTATGATAGGGCAATCAGAGTCCCGTTTAGATCATTTTATATTTTGTTTAATATAAGATTTCAGGGAAATTCTATCACATTTGTTCAATTTACGTCGCTCCTATTTCAGATAGCGTATTGGGCTAAGCGGTATCTCAAATCACATGAAATGGCGAGCAAAATGCACCATTAAACATCTAGGGAAGGCAAACAGAGACCCGATTAGATCATTTTATATTATGGTTAATTTAAGAATTCAGCCAAATTCTATCTCATTTGTTCCATTTACGTCGCTACTATTTCAGATAGCGTCTTGGGCTAAGCGGCATCTCAAAGCGCAAGAAATGGCGAGTAAAATGCACTATTAAACTTCTAGGGTAGGGCGACCAGAGACCCGATTAGATCATTTTATATTATCGTTAATTTAAAAATTCAGCGTAATTCTATCACATTTTTTCAATTTACGTCGTTCCTATTTCAGCTAGCGTACTGGGCTAGGCGGAATCGTAAAGCGCGTGGATTGGCGAGTAAAATGCACTATTAAACTTCTTTGATAGGGCAATCAGAGACCCGATTAGATCATTTTACATTTTGGTTAATATAAGTATTCAGGGAAATTCTATCACATTTGTTCAATTTATGTCGCTCCTATTTCAGATAGCGTATTGGGCTAAGCGGCATCTCAAAGAGCATGAAATGGCGAGTGAAATGCACTGTTAAACTTCTATGGTAGGGCAAACAGAGACCCGATTAGATCATTTCATATTATGGTTTATTTAAGAATTCAGAAAAATTCTATCACATTTGTTCAATTTACGTCGCTCCTATTTCACATAGCGTATTGGGCTAAGCGGCAGCTCAATGCGCATGAAATGGCGAGTACAATGCACTATTAAACTTCTAGGATAAGGCAAACAGAGACCCGATTAGATCATTTTATATTACGGTTAATATAAGAATTCAGCGTAATTCTATCACATTTTATAAACTTACGTCGCTCCTATATCAGATAGCGTACTGGGCTCGGCGGCATCTTAAAGCGCAAGAAATGGCGAGTAAAATGCACTATTAAACTTCTAGGATAGGGCAAACAGAGACCCGATTAGATCATTTTATATTACGGTTAATATATGAATACAGCGTAATTCTATCACATTTGTTCAACTTACGTCGCTCCTATATCAGATAGCGTACTGGGCTCGGCGGCATCTTAAAGCGCAAGAAATGGCGAGTAAAATGCACTATCAAACTTCTAGGGTAGGGCAAACAGAGACCCGATTAGATCATTTTATATTACGGTTAATATAAGAATTCAGCGTAATTCTATCACATTTGTTCAACTTACGTCGCTCCTATTTCAGATAGCGTACTGGGCTAGGCGGCATCTTAAAGCGCGTGGAAGGGTGAGTAAAATGCACTACTAAACTTATAGGGTAGGCCAAACAGAGACCCGATTAGATCATATTATATTATGGTTAATTTAAGAATTCAGCAAAATTCTATCACATTTGTTCAATTTACATGGCTCCTATTTCAGATATCGTATTGGGCTAAGCGGCAACTCAAAGCGCATGAAATGACGAGTGAAATGCAGTATTAAACTTCTAGGGTAGTGCGAACAGAGACCCGATTAGATCATTTTACATTAAGTTTAATATAAGAATTCAGCGAAATTCTATCACATTTGTTCAATTCACGTCGCTCCTATTTCAGATAGCTTATTGGGCTAAGCGGCATCTCAAAGCGCATGAAATGGCGAGTGAAATGCTCTATTAAACTTCTAGGGTAGGGCGAACAAAGACCCGATTAGATCATTTTACATTAAGGTGTATATAAGAATTCAGGGAAATTCTATCACATTTGTTCAATTTACGTCGCTCCTATTTCAGATAGCGTATTGGGCTAAGCGCCATCTCAAAGCGCATGAAATGGCGAGCAAAGTGCACTATTAAACTTCTAGGGTAGGGCAAACAGAGACCCGATTAGATAATTTTATATTACGGTTAATATAATAATTGAGCGTAATTCTATCACATTTGTTCAACTTACGTCGCTCCTATTTCAGATAGCGTACTGGGCTAGGCGGCATCTCAAAGCGCATGAAATGACGAGTGAAATGCACTATTAAACATCTATGATAGGGCAATCAGAGACCCGATTAGATCATTTGATATTATGGTTAATTTAAGAATTCAGCGAAATTCTATCACATTTGTTCAATGGACGTCGCTCCTATTGCAGATAGCGTATTGGGCTAAGCGGCATCTCAAAGCGCATGAAATGGCGAGTAAAATGCACTATTAAACTTCTAGGGTAAGGCAAACAGAGACCCGATTAGATGATTTTATATTACGGTTAATATAAGAATTCAGCGTAATTCTATCACATTTGTTCAACTTACGTCGCTCCTATTTGAGATAGCGTACTGGGCTAGGCGGCATCTTAAAGCGCGTGGATTGGCGAGTGAAATTCACTATTACTCTTCTAAGGTAGGGCGAACAGAGACCCGATTAGATCATTTTACATTAAGGTTAATATAAGTATTCAGGGAAATTCTATCACATTTGTTCAATTTACGTCGCTCCTATTTCAGATAGCGTATTGGGCTAAGCGGCATCTCAAAGCCCATGAAATGGCGAGTAAAATGCACTGTTAAACTTCTAGGGTCGGGCAAACAGAGACCCGATTAGATCATTTCATATTTAGGTTAATATAAGAATTCAGAAAAATTCTATCACATTTGTTCAATTTACGTCGCTCCTATTTCAGATAGCGTATTGGGCTAAGCGGCATCTCAAAGCGCATGAAATGGCGAGTAAAATGCACTGTTGAACTTCTAGGGAAGGGCAAGCGGAGACCCGATTAGATCATTTCATATTATGGTTTATTTAAGAATTCAGAAAAATTCTATCACATTTGTTCAATTTACGTCGCTCCTATTTCAGATAGCTTATTGGGCTAAGAGGCACCTTAAAAACGCATGAAATGACGAGTGAAATGCACTATTAAACTTCTATGATAAGGCAAACAGAGACCCGATTAGACCATTTTATATTACGGTTAATATAAGACTTCAGCGTAATTCTATCACATTTGTTCAATTTACGTCGCTGATATTTCAGATAGCCTACTGGGCTAGGCGGCATCTGAAAGCGCATGAAATGACGAGTGAAATGCACTATTAAACTTCTATGATAGGGCAAACAGAGACCCGATTAGATCATTTTATATTATGGTTAATTTAAGAATTCAGCGAAATTCTATCACACTTGTTTAATTTACGTCGCTTCTATTTCAGATAGCGTATTGGGCTAAGCGGCATCTCTAATCGCATGAAATAGCGAGTAAAATGCACTATTAAACTTCTGGGGTAAGGCAAACAGAGACCCGATTAGATCATTTTATATTATGGTTAATTTAAGAATTCAGCCAAATTCTATCACATTTGTTTAATTTACGTCGCTTCTATTTCAGATAGCGTATTGGGCTAAGCGGCATCTCTAATCGCATGAAATGGCGAGTAAAATGCACTATTAAACTTCTGGGGTAAGGCAAACAGAGACCCAATTAGATCATTTTATATTATGGTTAATTTAAGAATTCAGCCAAATTCTATCACATTTGTTCAATTTACGTCGCTCCTATTTCAGATAGCGCATTGGGCTAAGCGGCATCTCTAATCGCATGAAATGGCGAGTAAAATGCACTATTAAACTTCTGGGGTAAGGCAAACAGAGACCCGATGAGATCATTTTATATTATGGTTAATTTAAGAATTCAGCGTAATTCTATCACATTTGTTCAACTTACGTCGCTCCTATTTCAGATAGCGTACTGGGCTAGGCGGCATCTTAAAGCGCGTGGAAGGGCGAGTAAAATGCACTACTAAACTTATAGGGTAGGGCAAACAGAGACCCGATTAGATCATTTTATATTATGCTTAATTTAAGAATTCAGCCAAATTCTATCACATTTGTTCAATTTACGTCGCTCCTATTTCAGATAGCGTATTGGGCTAAGCGGCATCTCTAATCGCATGAAATGGCGAGTAAAATGCACTATTAAACTTCTGGGGTAAGGCAAACAGAGACCCGATTAGATCATTTTATATTACGATTAATATAAGAATTCAGCGTAATTCTACCACATTTGTTCAATTTACGTCGCTCCTATATCAGATAGCGTACTGGGCTAGGTGGCATCTTAAAGCGCGTGGAATGGCGAGTAAAATGCACTACTAAACTTCTATGATAGGGCAATCAGAGTCCCGTTTAGATCATTTTATATTTTGTTTAATATAATATTTCAGGGAAATTCTATCACATTTGTTCAATTTACGTCGCTCCTATTTCAGATAGCTTATTGGGCTAAGCGGCATCTCTAAGCGCATGAAATGACTAGTGAAATGCACTATTAAACTTCTAGGGTAGGGCGAACAAAGACCCGATTAGATCATTTTACATTAAGGTTAATATAAGAATTCAGCGTAACTCTGTCACATTTGTTCAATTTACGTCGCTCCTATTTCAGATAGCGTATTGGGTTAAGCGGCATCTCAAAGCGCACGAAATGGCGAGTAAAATGCACTATTAAACTTCTAGGGTAGGGCAAACAGAGACCCGATTAGATCATTTTATATTATGGTTAATTTAAGAATTCAGCCAAATTCTATCACATTTGTTCAATTTACGTCGCTCCTATGTCAGATAGCGTACTGGGCTAGGCGGAATCTTAAAGCGCGTGGATTAGCGAGTAAAATGCACTATTAAACTTCTATGATAGGGCAATCAGAGACCCGATTAGATCATTTTATATTTTGATTAATATAAGATTTCAGGGAAATTCTATCACATTTGTTCAATTTACGTCGCTGATATTTCAGATAGCGTATTGGGCTAAGCGGCATCTCAAAGCGCATCAAGTGACGAGCGAAATGCACTATTAAACTTCTAGGGTAGGGCAAGCAGAGACCCGATTAGATCATTTTATATTATGGTTAATTTAAGAATTCAGCGAAATTCTATCACATTTGTTCATCTTACGTCGCTCCTATTTCAGATAGCCTACTGACCTAGGCGGCATCGTAAAGCGCGTGGAAGGGCGAGTAAAATGCACTACTAAACTTCTATGATAGAGCAATCAGAGACCCGATTAGATCATTTTATATTTTGTTTAATATAAGGTTTCAGAGAAATTCTATCACATTTGTTCAATTTACGTCGCTCCTATTTCAGATAGCGTATTGGGCTTAGCGGCATCTCAAAGCGCATGAAATGGCGAGTGAAATGCACTATTAGACTTCTATGGTAGGGCGAACAGAGACCCGATTGGATCATTTTACATTAAGGTTAATATAAGAATTCACGGAAATTCTAACACATTTGTTCAATTTACGTCGCTCCTATTCCAGATAGCGTATTGGGCTAAGCGGCATCTCAAAGCGCATGAAATGACGAGTGAAATGCACTATTAAACTTCTAGGGTAGGGCGAACAGAGTCCCGATTAGATCATTTTACATTCTGGTTAATAAAATAATTCAGCGAAATTCTATCACATTTGTTCAACTTTCGTTGCTCCTATTTCAGATAGCGTATTGGGTTAAGCGGCATCTCAAAGCGCATGAAATGGCGAGTAAAATGCACTATTAAACTTCTAGGGTAGGGCAAACAGAGACCCGATTAGATCATTTTATATTATGGTTAATTTAAGAATTCAGCGAAATTCTATCACATCTGTTCAATTTACGTCGCTCCTATTTCAGATAGCGTATTGGGCTAAGCGGCATCTCAAAGCGCATGAAATGGCGTGTAAAATGCACGATTAAACTTCTAGGGTAGGGCAAACAGAGACCCGATTAGATCATTTTATATTTTGGTTAATATAAGAATTCAGCGAAATTCTATCACATTTGTTCAATTTACGTCGCTCCTATTTCAGACAGCTTATTGGGCTTAGCGGCATCTCAAATCGCATGAAATGGCGAACAAAATGCACTATTAAACTTCTAGGGTAGGGCAAACAGAGACCCGATTAGATCATTTTATATTTTGGTTAATCTTAGAATTCAGCGAAATTCTATCACATTTGTTCATCTTACGTCGCTCCTATTTCAGATAGCCTACTGACCTAGGCGGCATCTTAAAGCGCATGGAAGGGCGAGTAAAATGCACTACTAAACTTCTATGATAGAGCAATCAGAGACCCGATTAGATCATTTTATATTTTGTTTAATATAAGATTTCAGGGAAATTCTATCACATTTGTTCTATTTACGTCGCTCCTATTTCAGATAGCGTATTGGGCTAAGCGGCATCACAAAGCGCATGAAATGGCGAACAAAATGCACTATTAAACTTCTAGGCTATGGCGAACAGAGACCCGATTATATCATTTTACATTCTGGTTAATAAAATAATTCAGCGAAATTCTATCGCATTTGTTCCACTTATATCGCTCCAATTTCAGATAGCGTATTAGGCTAAGCGGCATCTCAAAGCGCATGAAATGACGAGTAAAATGCACTATTAAAGTTCTAAAGTAGGGCAAACAGAGACCCGATTAGATCATTTTATATTATGGTTAATTTAAGAATTGAGCGAAATTCTATCACATTCGTTCAATTTACGTCGCTCCTATTTCAGATAGCGTATTGGGCAAAGCGGCATCTCAAAGCGCATGAAATGACGAGTAAAATGCACTATTAAACTTCTAGGGTAGGGCAAGCAGAGACCCGATTAGATCATCTTGTATTATGGTTAATTTAAGAATTCAGCAAAATTCTATCACATTCGTTCAATTTACGTCGCTCCTATTTCAGATATCGTATTGGGCTAAGCGGCATCTCAAAGCGCATGGAATGGCGAGTAAACTGCACTGCTAAACTTGTAGGGTAGGGCAAACAGGGACCCGATTAGATCATTTTATATTATCGTTAATTCAAGATGTCAGCAAAATTCTATCACATTTGTTCAATTTACGTCGCTCCAATTTCAGATAGCGTACTGGGCTAGGCGGCATCTTAAAGCGCATGAAATGACGAGTGAAATTCACTATTAAACTACTATGATAGGGCAATCAGAGACCCGACTAGATCATTTTATATTTTGGTTAATATAAGAATTCAGCGAAATTCTATCACAATTGTTCAATTTACGTCGCTCCTATTTCAGATAGCGTATTGGGCTAAGCGGCATCTCAAACCGCATGAAATGGCGAGTAAAATGCACTTCTAAACTTCTAGGGTAGGGCGAACAAAGACCCGATTAGTCCATTTAACATTAAGGTTAATATAAGAATTCAGGGAATTTCTATCACATTTGTTCAACTTACGTCGCTCCTATTTCAGATGCGTATTGGGCTAAGCGGCATATCAAAGCGCATGAAATGGCGAGTAAAATACACTATTAAACTTCTAGGGTAGGGCAAACAGAGACCCGATTAGATCATTTTATATTATGGTTAATTTAAGAATTCAGCCAAATTCTATCACATTTGTTCAATTTACGTCGCTCCTATTTCAGATAGCATACTGGGCTAGGCGGAATCTTAAAGCGCGTGGATTGGCGAGTAAAATGCACTATTAAACTGCTATGGTAGGGCAATCAGAGACCCGTTTAGATCATTTTATATTTTGGTTAATATAAGAATTGAGCGAAATTCTATCACAATTGTTCTATTTACGTCGCTCCTATTTCAGATAGCGTACTGGGCTAAGCGGCATCTCAAAGCGCATGAAACGGCGAGTGAAATGCACTATTAAACTTCTAGGGTAGGGCGAACAGAGACCCGATTAGATCATTTTACATTAAGGTTAATATAAGTATTCAGGGAAATTCTACCACATTTGTTAAATTTACGTCGCTCCTATTTCAGATAGCGTATTGGGCTAAGCGGCATCTCAAAGCGCATGAAATGGAGAGTAAAATGCACTGTTAAGCTTCTAGGGTAGGGCAAACAGAGACCCGATTAGATCATTTCATATTATGGTTTATTTAAGAATTCAGAAAAATTCTATCACATTTGTTCAATTTACGTCGCTCCTATTTCAGATAGCTTATTGGGCTAAGCGGCATCTCAAAGCGCATTAAATGACGAGTGAAATGCACTAGTAATCTTCTAGGATAGTGCGAACAGAGACCCGATTAGATCATTTTATATTACGGCTAATATAAGGATTCAGCGAAATTCTATCACAATTGTTCAACTTACGTCGCTCCTATTTCAGATGCGTATTGGGCTAAGCGGCATATCAAAGCGCATGAAATGGCGAGTAAAATACACTATTAAACTTCTAGGGTAGGGCAAACAGAGACCCGATTAGATCATTTTATATTATGGTTAATTTAAGAATTCAGCCAAATTCTATCACATTTGTTCAATTTACGTCGCTCCTATTTCAGATGCGTATTGGGCTAAGCGGCATATCAAAGCGCATGAAATGGCGAGTAAAATACACTATTAAACTTCTAGGGTAGGGCAAACAGAGACCCGATTAGATCATTTTATATTATGGTTAATTTAAGATGTCAGCAAAATTCTGTCACATTTGTTCAATTTACGTCGCTCCAATTTCAGATAGCGTACTGGGCTAGGAGGCATCTTAAAGCGCATTAAACTTCTATGATAGGGCAATCAGAGACCCGACTAGATCATTTTATATTTTGGTTAATATAAGAATTCAGCGAAATTCTATCACAATTGTTCTATTTACGTCGCTCCTATTTCAGATAGCGTATTGGGCTAAGCGGCATCTCAAAGCGCATGAAATGGCGAGTGAAATGCACTATTAAACTTCTAGGATAAGGCAAACTGAGACCCGATTTGGTCATTTTATATTACGGTTAATATAAGAATTCAGAGTAATTCTATCACATTTGTTCAATTTACGTCGCTCCTATTTCAGATAGCGTATTGGGCTAAGCGCCATCTCAAAGCGCATGAAATGGCGAGCAAAGTGCACTATTAAACTTCTAGGGTAGGGCAAACAGAGACCCGATTAGATAATTTTATATTACGGTTAATATAATAATTGAGCGTAATTCTATCACAGTTGTTCAACTTACATCGCTCCTATTTCAAATAGCGTACTGGGCTAGGCGGCATCTCAAAGCGCATGAAATGACGAGTGAAATGCACTATTAAACATCTATGATAGGGCAAACAGAGACCCGATTAGATCATTTGATATTATGGTTAATTTAAGAATTCAGCGAAATTCCATCACATTTGTTCAATGGACGTCGCTCCTATTTCAGATAGCGTATTGGGCTAAGCGCCATCTCAAAGCGCATGAAATGGCGAGCAAAGTGCACTATTAAACTTCTAGGGTAGGGCAAACAGAGACCCGATTAGATAATTTTATATTACGGTTAATATAATAATTGAGCGTAATTCTATCACAGTTGTTCAACTTACATCGCTCCTATTTCAAATAGCGTACTGGGCTAGGCGGCATCTCAAAGCGCATGAAATGACGAGTGAAATGCACTATTAAACATCTATGATAGGGCAAACAGAGACCCGATTAGATCATTTGATATTATGGTTAATTTAAGAATTCAGCGAAATTCCATCACATTTGTTCAATGGACGTCGCTCCTATTGCAGATAGCGTATTGGGCTAAGCGGCGTCTAAAAGCGCATGAAATGGCGAGTAAAATGCACCATTAAACTTCTAGGGTAAGGCAAACAGAGACCCGATTAGATGATTTTATATTACGGTTAATATAAGAATTCAGCGTAATTCTAACATATTTGTTCAATTTACGTCGCTCCTATTTCAGATGCGTATTGGGCTAAGCGGCATCTCAAAGCGCATGAAATGGCGAGTCAAATGCACTATTAAACTTCTAGGGTAAGGCAAACAGAGACCCGATTAGATCATTTTATATTACGGTTAATATAAGGATTCAGCGTAATTCTATCACATTTGTTCAACTTACGTCGCTCCTACTTCAGATAGCGTACTGGGCTAGGCGGCATCTTAAAGCGCGTGGAAGGGCGAGTAAAATGCACTACTAAACTTCTATGATAGGGAATCAGAGTCCCGATTAGATCATTTTATATTTTGGTTAATATAAGAATTCAGCGAAATTCTATCACATTTGTTCAATTTACGTCGCTCCTATTTCAGATAGCTTATTGGGCTAAGATGCATCTCAAAGCACATGAAATGACGAGTGAAATGCACTATTAAACTTCTATGATAAGGCAAACAGAGACCCGATTAGATCATTTTATATTACGGTTAATATAAGAATTCAGCGTAATTCTATCACATTTGTTCAACTTACGTCGCTCCTATTTCAGATAGCGTAGTGGGCTAGGCGGCATCTTAAAGCGCGTGGAAGGGCGAGTAAAATGCACTACTAAGCTTTTATGATAGGGCAATCAGAGTCCCGATTAGATCATTTTATATTTTGGTTAATATAAGAATTCAGCGAAATTCTATCACATTTGTTCCATTTACGTTGCTCCTATTTCAGATAGCGTATTGGGCTAAGCGGCATCTCAAAGCGCATGAAATGACGAGTGAAAGGCACTATTAAACTTCTAGGGTAGGGCGAACAGAGAACCGAATAGATCATTTTACATTAAGGTTAATATAAGAATTCAGGGAAATTCTATCACGTTTTTCAATTTACGTCGCTCCTATATCAGATAGCTTATTGGGCTAAGCGGCATCTCAAACCGTATGAAATGGCGAGTAAAATGCACTGTTAAACTTCTAGGGTAGGGCAATCAGAGAGCCGATTAGATCATTTTATATTACGATTAATATAAGAATGCAGCGTAATTCTACCACATTTGTTCAATTTACGTCGCTGATATTTCAGATAGTGTATTGGGCTAAGCGGCATCTCAAAGCGCAAGAAATGGCGAGTAAAATGCACTGTTAAACTTCTAGGGTAGGGCAAACGGCGACCCGATAAGATCATTTTATTTTATGGTTAATTTAAGAATTCAGCGAAACTCTATCATATTTATTCAATTTACGTCGCTCCTATTTCAGATAGCGTATTGGGCTAAGCGGCAGCTCAATGCGCATGAAATGGCGAGTAAAATGCACTACTAAACTTCTAGGATAAGGCAAACAGAGACCCGATTAGATCATTTTATATTACGGTTAATATAAGAATGCAGCGTAATTCTATCACATTTGTTCAACTTACGTCGCTCCTATATCAGATAGCTTATTCGGCTAAGCAGCATCTCAAAGCGCATGAAATGGCGAGTGAAATGCACTATTAAACTTCTAGGGTAGGGCGAACAAAGACCCGACTAGATCATTTTATATTTTGGTTAATATAAGAATTCAGCGAAATTCTATCACAATTGTTCAATTTACGTCGCTCCTATTTCAGATAGCGTATTAGGCTAAGCGGCATCTCAAAGCGCATGAAATGACGAGTGAAAGGCACTATTAAACTTCTAGGGTAGGGCGAACAGAGAACCGATTAGATCATTTTACATTAAGGTTAATATAAGAATTCAGGGAAATTCTATCACGTTTTTCAATTTACGTCGCTCCTATTTCAGATAGCGTATTGGGCTAAGCGGCATCTCAAACCGCATGAAATGGCGAGTAAAATGCACTGTTAAACTTCTAGGGTAGGGCAATCAGAGAGCCGATTAGATCATTTTATATTACGATTAATATAAGAATTCAGCGTAATTCTACCACATTTGTTCAATTTACGTCGCTGATATTTCAGATATTGTATTGGGCTAAGCGGCATCTCAAAGCGCAAGAAATGGCGAGTAAAATGCACTGTTAAACTTCTAGGGTAGGGCAAACGGCGACCCGATAAGATCATTTTATTTTATGGTTAATTTAAGAATTCAGCGAAACTCTATCATATTTGTTCAATTTACGTCGCTCCTATTTCAGATAGCGTATTGGGCTAAGCGGCATCTCAAAGCGCATGAAATGGCGAGTAAAATGCACTGCTAAACTTGTAGGGTAGGGCAAACAGAGACCCGATTAGATCATTTTATATTACGGTTAATATAAGAATTCAGCGTAATTCTATCACATTTGTTCAACTAACGTCGCTCCTACTTCAGATAGCGTACTGGGCGCGGCGGCGTCTTAAAGCGCAAGAAATGGCGAGTAAAATGCACTATTAAACTTCTAGGGTAGGGCAAACAGAGACCCGATAAGATGATTTTATATTATGGTTTATTTAAGAATTCAGAAAAATTCTATCACATTTGTTCAATTTACGTCGCTCCTATTTCAGATAGCTTATTGGGCTAAGCGGCATCTCAATGCGCATGAAATGGCGGGTAAAATGCACTGCTAAACTTGTAGGGTAGGGCAAACAGAGACCCGATTAGATCATTTTATATTATGGTTAATTTAAGATGTCAGCAAAATTCTGTCACATTTGTTCAATTTACGTCGCTCCAATTTCAGATAGCCTACTGGGCTGGGCAGCATCTTAAAGCGCGTGGAATGGCGAGCAAAATGCACTATTAAACTTCTATGATAAGGCAATCAGAGACCCGACTAGATCATTTTATATTTTGGTTAATATAAGAATTCAGCGAAATTCTATCACAATTGTTCAATTTACGTCGCTCCTATTTCAGATAGCGTATTGGGCTAAGCGGCAGCTCAATGCGCATGAAATGGCGAGTAAAATGCACTATTAAACTTCTAGGATAAGGCACACAGAGACCCGATTAGATCATTTTATATTACGGTTAATATAAGACTTCAGCGTAATTCTATCACATTTGTTCAATTTACGTCGCTGATATTTCAGATAGCGTACTGGGCTAGGCGGCATCTCAAAGCGCATGAAATGACGAGTGAAATGCACTATTAAACTTCTATGATAGGGCAAACAGAGACCCGATTAGATCATTTTATATTATGGTTAATTTAAGAATTCAGAGAAAATCTATCACATTTGTTCAATTTACGTCGCGACTATTTCAGATAGCGTCTTGGGCTAAGCGGCATCTCAAAGCGCATGAAATGGCGAGTGAAATGCACTATTAAACTTCTAGGGTAGGGCGAACAAAGACCCGATTAGATCATTTTACATTAAGGTGTATATAAGAATTCAGGGAAATTCTATCACATTTGTTCAATTTACGTCGCTCCTATTTCAGATAGCGTATTGGGCTAAGCGCCATCTCAAAGCGCATGAAATGGCGAGCAAAGTACACTATTAAACTTCTAGGGTAGGGCAAACAGAGACCCGATTAGATAATTTTATATTACGGTTAATATAATAATTGAGCGTAATTCTATCACATTTGTTCAACTTACGTCGCTCCTATTTCAGATAGCGTACTGGGCTAGGCGGCATCTCAAAGCGCATGAAATGACGAGTGAAATGCACTGTTAAACATCTATGATAGGGCAAACAGAGACCCGATTAGATCATTTGATATTATGGTTAATTTAAGAATTCAGCGAAATTCCATCACATTTGTTCAACTTACGTCGCTCCTATTTCAGATAGCGTACTGGGCTAGGCGGCATCTCAAAGCGCATGAAATGACGAGTGAAATGCACTATTAAACATCTATGATAGGGCAAACAGAGACCCGATTAGATCATTTGATATTATGGTTAATTTAAGAATTCAGCGAAATTCCATCACATTTGTTCAATTTACGTCGCTCCTATTTCAGATAGCGTATTGGGCTAAGCGGCATCTCTAATCGCATGAAATGGCGAGTAAAATGCACTATTAAACTTCTGGGGTAAGGCAAACAGAGACCCGATTAGATCATTTTATATTATGGTTAATTTAAGAATTCAGCCAAATTCTATCACATTTGTTCAATTTACGTCGCTCCTATTTCAGATAGCGTATTGGGCTAAGCGGCATCTCAAAGCGCATGAAATGGCGAGTAAAATGCACTGCTAAACTTGTAGGGTAGGGCAAACAGAGACCCGATTAGATCATTTTATATTACGGTTAATATAAGAATTCAGCGTAATTCTATCACACTTGTTCAACTAACGTCGCTCCTACTTCAGATAGCGTACTGGGAGCGGCGGCATCTTAAAGCGCAAGAAATGGCGTGTAAAATGCACTATTAAACTTCTAGGGTAGGGCAAACATAGACCCGATATGATGATTTTATATTATGGTTAATATAAGAATTCAGCGAAACTCTATCATATTTGTTCAATTTACGTCGCTCCTATTTCAGATAGCGTATTGGGCTAAGCGGCATCTCAAAGCGCATGAAATGGCGGGTAAAATGCACTGCTAAACTTGTAGGGTACGGCAAACAGAGACCCGATTAGATCATTTTATATTACGGTTAATATAAGAATTCAGCGTAATTCTATCACACTTGTTCAACTAACGTCGCTCCTACTTCAGATAGCGTACTGGGCGCGGCGGCATCTTAAAGCGCAAGAAATGGCGAGTAAAATGCACTATTAAACTTCTAGGGTAGGGCAAACAGAGACCCGATAAGATGATTTTATATTATGGTTAATATAAGAATTCAGCGAAACTCTATCATATTAGTTCAATTTACGTCGCTCCTATTTCAGATAGCGTATTGGGCTAAGCGGCATCTCAATGCGCATGAAATGCGAGTAAAATGCACTATTAAACTTCTAGGATAAGGCAAACAGGGACCCGATTAGATCATTTTATATTACGGTTAATATAAGAATTCAGCGTAATTCTATCACATTTGTTCAACTTACGTCGCTCCTATTTCAGATAGCGTACTGGGCTAGGTGGCATCTTAAAGCGCGTGGAATGGCGAGTAAAATGCACTACTAAACTTCTATGATAGGGCAATCAGAGTCCCGTTTAGATCATTTTATATTTTGTTTAATATAAGATTTCAGGGAAATTCTATCACATTTGTTCAATTTACGTCG
The DNA here is from genome assembly GCA_916610135.2 of Macropis europaea. Taxonomy (NCBI): domain Eukaryota; kingdom Metazoa; phylum Arthropoda; class Insecta; order Hymenoptera; family Melittidae; genus Macropis; species Macropis europaea. Next base: position 54,524 of record CAKAJE020002010.1, read on the forward strand.
CTCCTATTTCAGATAGCGTATTGGGCTAAGCGGTATCTCAAATCACATGAAATGGCGAGCAAAATGCACCATTAAACATCTAGGGTAAGGCAAACAGAGACCCGATTAGATCATTTTATATTATGGTTAATTTAAGAATTCAGCCAAATTCTATCTCATTTGTTCCATTTACGTCGCGACTATTTCAGATAGCGTATTGGGCTAAGCGCCATCTCAAAGCGCATGAAATGGCGAGTAAAATGCACTATTAAACTTCTAGGGTAGGGCAAACAGAGACCCGATTAGATCATTTTATATTATGATTAATTTAAGAATTCAGCCAAATTCTATCACATTCGTTCAATTTACGTCGCTCCTATTTCAGATAGCGTACTGGGCTAGGCGGAATCTTAAACCGCGTGCATTGGCGAGTAAAATGCACTTTTAAACTTGTATGATAGGGCGAACAGAGACCCGATTAGATCATTTTATATTTTGGTTGATATAAGAATTCAGGGAAATTCTATCACATTTGTTCAATTTACGTCGCTCCTATTTCAGATAGCGTATTGGGCTAAGCGGCATCTCAAAGCGCATGAAATAGCGAGTAAAATGCACTGCTAAACTTGTAGGGTAGGGCAAACAGAGACCCGATTAGATCATTTTATATTACGGTTAATATAAGAATTCAGCGTAATTCTATCACATTTGTTCAACTAACGTCGCTCCTACTTCAGATAGCGTACTGGGCGCGGCGGCATCTTAATGCGCAAGAAATGGCGAGTAAAATGCACTATTAAACTTCTAGGGTAGGGCAAACAGAGACCCGATAAGATGATTTTATATTATGGTTTATTTAAGAATTCAGAAAAATTCTATCACATTTGTTCAATTTACGTCGCTCCTATTTCAGATAGCTTATTGGGCTAAGCGGCATCTCAATGCGCATGAAATGGCGGGTAAAATGCACTGCTAAACTTGTAGGGTAGGGCAAACAGAGACCCGATTAGATCATTTTATATTATGGTTAACTTAAGATGTCAGCAAAATTCTGTCACATTTGTTCAATTTACGTCGCTCCAATTTCAGATAGCCTACTGGGCTGGGCAGCATCTTAAAGCGCGTGGAATGGCGAGCAAAATGCACTATTAAACTTCTATGATAGGGCAATCAGAGACCCGACTAGATCATTTTATATTTTGGTTAATATAAGAATTCAGCGAAATTCTATCACAATTGTTCAATTTACGTCGCTCCTGTTTCAGATAGCGTATTGGGCTAAGCGGCATCTCAAAGCGCATGAAATGACGAGTGAAAGGCACTATTAAACTTCTAGGGTAGGGCGAACAGAGAACCGATTAGATCATTTTACATTAAGGTTAATATAAGAATTCAAGGAAATTCTATCACGTTTTTCAATTTACGTCGCTCCTATTTCAGATAGCGTATTGGGCTAAGCGGCATCTTAAAGCGCCAGAAATGGCGAGTAAAATGCACTATTAAACTTCTAGGGTAGGGCGAACAGAGACCCGATTAGATCATTTTATATTACGGTTAATATAAGAATTCAGCGTAATTCTATCACATTTGTTCAACTTACGTCGCTCCTATTTCAGATAGCGTACTGGGCTAGGCGGCATCTTAAAGCGCGTGGAAGGGCGAGTAAAATGCACTACTAAACTTCTATGATAGGGCAATCAGAGTCCCGTTTAGATCATTTTATATTTTGTTTAATATAAGATTTCAGGGAAATTCTATCACATTTGTTCAATTTACGTCGCTCCTATTTCAGATAGCGTATTGGGCTAAGCGGTATCTCAAATCACATGAAATGGCGAGCAAAATGCACCATTAAACATCTAGGGAAGGCAAACAGAGACCCGATTAGATCATTTGAAATTATGGTTAATTTAAGAATTCAGCGAAATTCCATCACATTTGTTCAATGGACGTCGCTCCTATTGCAGATAGCTTATTGGGCTAAGATGCATCTCAAAGCGCATGAAATGGCGAGTAAAATGCACTATTAAACTTCTAGGGTAGGGCAAACAGAGACCCGATTAGATGATTTTATATTACGGTTAATATAAGAATTCAGCAAAATTCTATCACATTTGTTCAATTTACGTCGCTCCTATTTCGGATAGCGTACTGGGCTGGCCGGCATCTTAAACCGCGTGGAATGGCGAGTAAAATGCACTATTAAACTTCTGTGATAAGGCAATCAGAGACCCGATTAGATTATTTTATATTTTGGTTAATATAAGGATTCAGGGAAATTCTATCACATTTGTTCAATTTAGGTCGCTCCTATTTCAGATATCGTATTGGGCTAAGCGGCATCTCAAAGCGCATGACATGACGCGTGAAATGCTCTATTAAACTTCTAGGGTAGGGCGAACAGAGTCCCGATTAGATCATTTTACATTAAGGTTAATATAAGTATTCAGGGAGATTCTATCACATTTGTTCAATTTACGTCGCTCCTATTTCAGACAGCGTACTGGGCTAGGCGGCATCTTAAAGCGTGTGGAATGGCGAGTAAAATGCACTATCAACCTTCTATGATAGGGCAATCAAAGACCAGACTAGATCATTTTATACTTTGGTTAATATAAGAATTCAGCGAAATTCTATCACATTTGTTCAATTTACGTCGCTCCTATTTCAGATAGCGTATTGGGCTAAGCGGCATCTCAAAGCGCATGAAATGACGAGTGAAATGCACTATTAAACTTCTAGGGTAGGGCGAACAGAGTCCCGATTAGATCATTTTATATTATGGTTAATTTAAGAATTCAGCGAAATTCTATCACATTTGTTCAATTTACGTCGCTCCTATTTCAGATAGCGTATTGGGCTAAGCGGCATCTCAAAGCGCATGAAATAGCGAGTAAAATGCACTGCTAAACTTGTAGGGTAGGGCAAACAGAGACCCGATTAGATCATTTTATATTACGGTTAATATAAGAATTCAGCGTAATTCTATCACATTTGTTCAACTAACGTCGCTCCTACTTCAGATAGCGTACTGGGCGCGGCGGCATCTTAAAGCGCAAGAAATGGCGAGTAAAATGCACTATTAAACTTCTAGGGTAGGGCAAACAGAGACCCGATAAGATGATTTTATATTATGGTTTATTTAAGAATTCAGAAAAATTCTATCACATTTGTTCAATTTACGTCGCTCCTATTTCAGATAGCTTATTGGGCTAAGCGGCATCTCAATGCGCATGAAATGGCGGGTAAAATGCACTGCTAAACTTGTAGGGTAGGGCAAACAGAGACCCGATTAGATCATTTTATATTATGGTTAACTTAAGATGTCAGCAAAATTCTGTCACATTTGTTCAATTTACGTCGCTCCAATTTCAGATAGCCTACTGGGCTGGGCAGCATCTTAAAGCGCGTGGAATGGCGAGCAAAATGCACTATTAAACTTCTATGATAGGGCAATCAGAGACCCGACTAGATCATTTTATATTTTGGTTAATATAAGAATTCAAGGAAATTCTATCACGTTTTTCAATTTACGTCGCTCCTATTTCAGATAGCGTATTGGGCTAAGCGGCATCTTAAAGCGCCAGAAATGGCGAGTAAAATGCACTATTAAACTTCTAGGGTAGGGCGAACAGAGACCCGATTAGATCATTTTATATTACGGTTAATATAAGAATTCAGCGTAATTCTATCACATTTGTTCAACTTACGTCGCTCCTATTTCAGATAGCGTACTGGGCTAGGCGGCATCTTAAAGCGCGTGGAAGGGCGAGTAAAATGCACTACTAAACTTCTATGATAGGGCAATCAGAGTCCCGTTTAGATCATTTTATATTTTGTTTAATATAAGATTTCAGGGAAATTCTATCACATTTGTTCAATTTACGTCGCTCCTATTTCAGATAGCGTATTGGGCTAAGCGGTATCTCAAATCACATGAAATGGCGAGCAAAATGCACCATTAAACATCTAGGGAAGGCAAACAGAGACCCGATTAGATCATTTGATATTATGGTTAATTTAAGAATTCAGCGAAATTCCATCACATTTGTTCAATGGACGTCGCTCCTATTGCAGATAGCTTATTGGGCTAAGATGCATCTCAAAGCGCATGAAATGGCGAGTAAAATGCACTATTAAACTTCTAGGGTAGGGCAAACAGAGACCCGATTAGATGATTTTATATTACGGTTAATATAAGAATTCAGCAAAATTCTATCACATTTGTTCAATTTACGTCGCTCCTATTTCGGATAGCGTACTGGGCTGGCCGGCATCTTAAACCGCGTGGAATGGCGAGTAAAATGCACTATTAAACTTCTGTGATAAGGCAATCAGAGACCCGATTAGATTATTTTATATTTTGGTTAATATAAGGATTCAGGGAAATTCTATCACATTTGTTCAATTTAGGTCGCTCCTATTTCAGATATCGTATTGGGCTAAGCGGCATCTCAAAGCGCATGACATGACGCGTGAAATGCTCTATTAAACTTCTAGGGTAGGGCGAACAGAGTCCCGATTAGATCATTTTACATTAAGGTTAATATAAGTATTCAGGGAGATTCTATCACATTTGTTCAATTTACGTCGCTCCTATTTCAAACAGCGTACTGGGCTAGGCGGCATCTTAAAGCGTGTGGAATGGCGAGTAAAATGCACTATCAACCTTCTATGATAGGGCAATCAAAGACCAGACTAGATCATTTTATACTTTGGTTAATATAAGAATTCAGCGAAATTCTATCACATTTGTTCAATTTACGTCGCTCCTATTTCAGATAGCGTATTGGGCTAAGCGGCATCTCAAAGCGCATGAAATGACGAGTGAAATGCACTATTAAACTTCTAGGGTAGGGCGAACAGAGTCCCGATTAGATCATTTTATATTATGGTTAATTTAAGAATTCAGCGAAATTCTATCACATTTGTTCAATTTACGTCGCTCCTATTTCAGATAGCGTATTGGGCTAAGCGGCATCTCAAAGCGCATGAAATGGCGTGTAAAATGCACGATTAAACTTCTAGGGTAGGGCAAACAGAGACCCGATTAGATCATTTTATATTTTGGTTAATATAAGAATTCAGCGAAATTCTATCACATTTGTTCAATTTACGTCGCTCCTATTTCAGATAGCGTATTGGGCTAAGCGGCATCTCAAAGCGCATGAAATGACGACTGAAATGCACTATTAAACTTCTAGGGTAGGGCGAACAGAGTCCCGATTAGATCATTTTATATTATGGTTAATTTAAGAATTCAGAGAAAATCTATCACATTTGTTCAATTTACGTCGCTCCTATTTCAGATAGCGTATTGGGCTAAGCGGCATCTCTAATCGCATGAAATGGCGAGTAAAATGCACTATTAAACTTCTGGGGTAAGGCAAACAGAGACCCGATTAGATCATTTTATATTATGGTTAATTTAAGAATTCAGCCAAATTCTATCACATTTGTTCAATTTACGTCGCTCCTATTTCAGATAGCGTATTGGGCTAAGCGGCATCTCAAAGCGCATGAAATGGCGAGTAAAATGCACTGCTAAACTTGTAGGGTAGGGCAAACAGAGACCCGACTAGATCATTTTATATTACGGTTAATATAAGAATTCAGCGTAATTCTATCACACTTGTTCAACTAACGTCGCTCCTACTTCAGATAGCGTACTGGGCGCGGCGGCATCTTAAAGCGCAAGAAATGGCGTGTAATATGCACTATTAAACTTCTAGGGTAGGGCAAACATAGACCCGATATGATGATTTTATATTATGGTTAATATAAGAATTCAGCGAAACTCTATCATATTTGTTCAATTTACGTCGCTCCTATTTCAGATAGCGTATTGGGCTAAGCGGCATCTCAAAGCGCATGAAATGGCGAGTAAAATGCACTGCTAAACTTGTAGGGTACGGCAAAGAGAGACCCGATTAGATCATTTTATATTACGGTTAATATAAGAATTCAGCGTAATTCTATCACACTTGTTCAACTAACGTCGCTCCTACTTCAGGTAGCGTACTGGGCGCGGCGGCATCTTAAAGCGCAAGAAATGGCGAGTAAAATGCACTATTAAACTTCTAGGGTAGGGCAAACAGAGACCCGATAAGATGATTTTATATTATGGTTAATATAAGAATTCAGCGAAACTCTATCATATTAGTTCAATTTACGTCGCTCCTATTTCAGATAGAGTATTGGGCTAAGCGGCATCTCAATGCGCATGAAATGCGAGTAAAATGCACTATTAAACTTCTAGGATAAGGCAAACAGGGACCCGATTAGATCATTTTATATTACGGTTAATATAAGAATTCAGCCTAATTCTATCACATTTGTTCAACTTACGTCGCTCCTATTTCAGATAGCGTACTGGGCTAGGTGGCATCTTAAAGCGCGTGGCATGGCGAGTAAAATGCACTACTAAACTTCTATGATAGGGCAATCAGAGTCCCGTTTAGATCATTTTATATTTTGTTTAATATAAGATTTCAGGGAAATTCTATCTCATTTGTTCCATTTACGTCGCGACTATTTCAGATAGCGTATTGGGCTAAGCGCCATCTCAAAGCGCATGAAATGGCGAGTAAAATGCACTATTAAACTTCTAGGGTAGGGCAAACAGAGACCCGATTAGATCATTTTATATTATGATTAATTTAAGAATTCAGCCAAATTCTATCACATTTGTTCAATTTACGTCGCTCCTATTTCAGATAGCGTACTGGGCTAGGCGGAATCTTAAAGCGCGTGGATTGGCGAGTAAAATGCACTTTTAAACTTGTATGATAGGGCGAACAGAGACCCGATTAGATCATTTTATATTTTGGTTGATATAAGAATTCAGGGAAATTCTATCACATTTGTTCAATTTACGTCGCTCCTATTTCAGATAGCGTATTGGGCTAAGCGGCATCTCAAAGCGCATGAAATGGCGAGTAAAATGCACTGCTAAACTTGTAGGGTAGGGCAAACAGAGACCCGATTAGATCATTTTATATTACGGTTAATATAAGAATTCTGCGTAATTCTATCACATTTGTTCAACTAACGTCGCTCCTACTTCAGATAGCGTACTGGGCGCGGCGGCATCTTAAAGCGCAAGAAATGGCGAGTAAAATGCACTATTAAACTTCTAGGGTAGGGCAAACAGAGACCCGATAAGATGATTTTATATTATGGTTTATTTAAGAATTCAGAAAAATTCTATCACATTTGTTCAATTTACGTCGCTCCTATTTCAGATAGCTTATTGGGCTAAGCGGCATCTCAATGCGCATGAAATGGCGGGTAAAATGCACTGCTAAACTTGTAGGGTAGGGCAAACAGAGACCCGATTAGATCATTTTATATTATGGTTAACTTAAGATGTCAGCAAAATTCTGTCACATTTGTTCAATTTACGTCGCTCCAATTTCAGATAGCCTACTGGGCTGGGCAGCATTTTAAAGCGCGTGGAATGGCGAGCAAAATGCACTATTAAACTTCTATGATAGGGCAATCAGAGACCCGACTAGATCATTTTATATTTTGGTTAATATAAGAATTCAGCGAAATTCTATCACAATTGTTCAATTTACGTCGCTCCTGTTTCAGATAGCGTATTGGGCTAAGCGGCATCTCAAAGCGCATGAAATGACGAGTGAAAGGCACTATTAAACTTCTAGGGTAGGGCGAACAGAGAACCGATTAGATCATTTTACATTAAGGTTAATATAAGAATTCAGCGTAATTCTACCACATTTGTTCAATTTACGTCGCTCCTATATCAGATAGCGTACTGGGCTCCGCGGCATCTTAAAGCGCCAGAAATGGCGAGTAAAATGCACTATTAAACTTCTAGGGTAGGGCGAACAGAGACCCGATTAAATCATTTTATATTACGGTTAAAATAAGAATTCAGCGTAATTCTATCACGTTTGTTCAACTTACGTCGCTCCTATTTCAGATAGCGTACTGGGCTAGGCGGCATCTTAAAGCGCGTGGAAGGGCGAGTAAAATGCACTACTAAACTTATAGGGTAGGGCAAACAGAGACCCGATTAGATCATTTTATATTATGATTAATTTAAGAATTCAGCCAAATTCTATCACATTTGTTCAATTTATGTCGCTCCTATTTCAGATAGCGTACTGAGCTAGGTGGCATCTTAAAGCGCGTGGAATGGCGAGTAAAATGTACTACTAAACTTCTATGATAGGGCAATCAGAGTCCCGTTTAGATCATTTTATATTTTGTTTAATATAAGATTTCAGGGAAATTCTATCACATTTGTTCAATTTACGTCGCTCCTATTTCAGATAGCGTATTGGGCTAAGCGGTATCTCAAATCACATGAAATGGCGAGCAAAATGCACCATTAAACATCTAGGGAAGGCAAACAGAGACCCGATTAGATCATTTTATATTATGGTTAATTTAAGAATTCAGCCAAATTCTATCTCATTTGTTCCATTTACGTCGCTACTATTTCAGATAGCGTCTTGGGCTAAGCGGCATCTCAAAGCGCAAGAAATGGCGAGTAAAATGCACTATTAAACTTCTAGGGTAGGGCGAACAGAGACCCGATTAGATCATTTTATATTATCGTTAATTTAAAAATTCAGCGTAATTCTATCACATTTTTTCAATTTACGTCGTTCCTATTTCAGCTAGCGTACTGGGCTAGGCGGAATCGTAAAGCGCGTGGATTGGCGAGTAAAATGCACTATTAAACTTCTTTGATAGGGCAATCAGAGACCCGATTAGATCATTTTACATTTTGGTTAATATAAGTATTCAGGGAAATTCTATCACATTTGTTCAATTTATGTCGCTCCTATTTCAGATAGCGTATTGGGCTAAGCGGCATCTCAAAGAGCATGAAATGGCGAGTGAAATGCACTGTTAAACTTCTATGGTAGGGCAAACAGAGACCCGATTAGATCATTTCATATTATGGTTTATTTAAGAATTCAGAAAAATTCTATCACATTTGTTCAATTTACGTCGCTCCTATTTCACATAGCGTATTGGGCTAAGCGGCATCTCAATGCGCATGAAATGGCGAGTACAATGCACTATTAAACTTCTAGGATAAGGCAAACAGAGACCCGATTAGATCATTTTATATTACGGTTAATATAAGAATTCAGCGTAATTCTATCACATTTTATAAACTTACGTCGCTCCTATATCAGATAGCGTACTGGGCTCGGCGGCATCTTAAAGCGCAAGAAATGGCGAGTAAAATGCACTATTAAACTTCTAGGATAGGGCAAACAGAGACCCGATTAGATCATTTTATATTACGGTTAATATATGAATACAGCGTAATTCTATCACATTTGTTCAACTTACGTCGCTCCTATATCAGATAGCGTACTGGGCTCGGCGGCATCTTAAAGCGCAAGAAATGGCGAGTAAAATGCACTATCAAACTTCTAGGGTAGGGCAAACAGAGACCCGATTAGATCATTTTATATTACGGTTAATATAAGAATTCAGCGTAATTCTATCACATTTGTTCAACTTACGTCGCTCCTATTTCAGATAGCGTACTGGGCTAGGCGGCATCTTAAAGCGCGTGGAAGGGTGAGTAAAATGCACTACTAAACTTATAGGGTAGGCCAAACAGAGACCCGATTAGATCATATTATATTATGGTTAATTTAAGAATTCAGCAAAATTCTATCACATTTGTTCAATTTACATGGCTCCTATTTCAGATATCGTATTGGGCTAAGCGGCAACTCAAAGCGCATGAAATGACGAGTGAAATGCAGTATTAAACTTCTAGGGTAGTGCGAACAGAGACCCGATTAGATCATTTTACATTAAGTTTAATATAAGAATTCAGCGAAATTCTATCACATTTGTTCAATTCACGTCGCTCCTATTTCAGATAGCTTATTGGGCTAAGCGGCATCTCAAAGCGCATGAAATGGCGAGTGAAATGCTCTATTAAACTTCTAGGGTAGGGCGAACAAAGACCCGATTAGATCATTTTACATTAAGGTGTATATAAGAATTCAGGGAAATTCTATCACATTTGTTCAATTTACGTCGCTCCTATTTCAGATAGCGTATTGGGCTAAGCGCCATCTCAAAGCGCATGAAATGGCGAGCAAAGTGCACTATTAAACTTCTAGGGTAGGGCAAACAGAGACCCGATTAGATAATTTTATATTACGGTTAATATAATAATTGAGCGTAATTCTATCACATTTGTTCAACTTACGTCGCTCCTATTTCAGATAGCGTACTGGGCTAGGCGGCATCTCAAAGCGCATGAAATGACGAGTGAAATGCACTATTAAACATCTATGATAGGGCAATCAGAGACCCGATTAGATCATTTGATATTATGGTTAATTTAAGAATTCAGCGAAATTCTATCACATTTGTTCAATGGACGTCGCTCCTATTGCAGATAGCGTATTGGGCTAAGCGGCATCTCAAAGCGCATGAAATGGCGAGTAAAATGCACTATTAAACTTCTAGGGTAAGGCAAACAGAGACCCGATTAGATGATTTTATATTACGGTTAATATAAGAATTCAGCGTAATTCTATCACATTTGTTCAACTTACGTCGCTCCTATTTGAGATAGCGTACTGGGCTAGGCGGCATCTTAAAGCGCGTGGATTGGCGAGTGAAATTCACTATTACTCTTCTAAGGTAGGGCGAACAGAGACCCGATTAGATCATTTTACATTAAGGTTAATATAAGTATTCAGGGAAATTCTATCACATTTGTTCAATTTACGTCGCTCCTATTTCAGATAGCGTATTGGGCTAAGCGGCATCTCAAAGCCCATGAAATGGCGAGTAAAATGCACTGTTAAACTTCTAGGGTCGGGCAAACAGAGACCCGATTAGATCATTTCATATTTAGGTTAATATAAGAATTCAGAAAAATTCTATCACATTTGTTCAATTTACGTCGCTCCTATTTCAGATAGCGTATTGGGCTAAGCGGCATCTCAAAGCGCATGAAATGGCGAGTAAAATGCACTGTTGAACTTCTAGGGAAGGGCAAACGGAGACCCGATTAGATCATGTCATATTATGGTTTATTTAAGAATTCAGAAAAATTCTATCACATTTGTTCAATTTACGTCGCTCCTATTTCAGATAGCTTATTGGGCTAAGAGGCACCTTAAAAACGCATGAAATGACGAGTGAAATGCACTATTAAACTTCTATGATAAGGCAAACAGAGACCCGATTAGACCATTTTATATTACGGTTAATATAAGACTTCAGCGTAATTCTATCACATTTGTTCAATTTACGTCGCTGATATTTCAGATAGCCTACTGGGCTAGGCGGCATCTGAAAGCGCATGAAATGACGAGTGAAATGCACTATTAAACTTCTATGATAGGGCAAACAGAGACCCGATTAGATCATTTTATATTATGGTTAATTTAAGAATTCAGCGAAATTCTATCACACTTGTTTAATTTACGTCGCTTCTATTTCAGATAGCGTATTGGGCTAAGCGGCATCTCTAATCGCATGAAATAGCGAGTAAAATGCACTATTAAACTTCTGGGGTAAGGCAAACAGAGACCCGATTAGATCATTTTATATTATGGTTAATTTAAGAATTCAGCCAAATTCTATCACATTTGTTTAATTTACGTCGCTTCTATTTCAGATAGCGTATTGGGCTAAGCGGCATCTCTAATCGCATGAAATGGCGAGTAAAATGCACTATTAAACTTCTGGGGTAAGGCAAACAGAGACCCTATTAGATCATTTTATATTATGGTTAATTTAAGAATTCAGCCAAATTCTATCACATTTGTTCAATTTACGTCGCTCCTATTTCAGATAGCGCATTGGGCTAAGCGGCATCTCTAATCGCATGAAATGGCGAGTAAAATGCACTATTAAACTTCTGGGGTAAGGCAAACAGAGACCCGATGAGATCATTTTATATTATGGTTAATTTAAGAATTCAGCGTAATTCTATCACATTTGTTCAACTTACGTCGCTCCTATTTCAGATAGCGTACTGGGCTAGGCGGCATCTTAAAGCGCGTGGAAGGGCGAGTAAAATGCACTACTAAACTTATAGGGTAGGGCAAACAGAGACCCGATTAGATCATTTTATATTATGCTTAATTTAAGAATTCAGCCAAATTCTATCACATTTGTTCAATTTACGTCGCTCCTATTTCAGATAGCGTATTGGGCTAAGCGGCATCTCTAATCGCATGAAATAGCGAGTAAAATGCACTATTAAACTTCTGGGGTAAGGCAAACAGAGACCCGATTAGATCATTTTATATTACGATTAATATAAGAATTCAGCGTAATTCTACCACATTTGTTCAATTTACGTCGCTCCTATATCAGATAGCGTACTGGGCTAGGTGGCATCTTAAAGCGCGTGGAATGGCGAGTAAAATGCACTACTAAACTTCTATGATAGGGCAATCAGAGTCCCGTTTAGATCATTTTATATTTTGTTTAATATAAGATTTCAGGGAAATTCTATCACATTTGTTCAATTTACGTCGCTCCTATTTCAGATAGCGTATTGGGCTAAGCGGTATCTCAAATCACATGAAATGGCGAGCAAAATGCACCATTAAACATCTAGGGAAGGCAAACAGAGACCCGATTAGATCATTTTATATTATGGTTAATTTAAGAATTCAGCCAAATTCTATCTCATTTGTTCCATTTACGTCGCTACTATTTCAGATAGCGTCTTGGGCTAAGCGGCATCTCAAAGCGCAAGAAATGGCGAGTAAAATGCACTATTAAACTTCTAGGGTAGGGCGACCAGAGACCCGATTAGATCATTTTATATTATCGTTAATTTAAAAATTCAGCGTAATTCTATCACATTTTTTCAATTTACGTCGTTCCTATTTCAGCTAGCGTACTGGGCTAGGCGGAATCGTAAAGCGCGTGGATTGGCGAGTAAAATGCACTATTAAACTTCTTTGATAGGGCAATCAGAGACCCGATTAGATCATTTTACATTTTGGTTAATATAAGTATTCAGGGAAATTCTATCACATTTGTTCAATTTATGTCGCTCCTATTTCAGATAGCGTATTGGGCTAAGCGGCATCTCAAAGAGCATGAAATGGCGAGTGAAATGCACTGTTAAACTTCTATGGTAGGGCAAACAGAGACCCGATTAGATCATTTCATATTATGGTTTATTTAAGAATTCAGAAAAATTCTATCACATTTGTTCAATTTACGTCGCTCCTATTTCACATAGCGTATTGGGCTAAGCGGCAGCTCAATGCGCATGAAATGGCGAGTACAATGCACTATTAAACTTCTAGGATAAGGCAAACAGAGACCCGATTAGATCATTTTATATTACGGTTAATATAAGAATTCAGCGTAATTCTATCACATTTTATAAACTTACGTCGCTCCTATATCAGATAGCGTACTGGGCTCGGCGGCATCTTAAAGCGCAAGAAATGGCGAGTAAAATGCACTATTAAACTTCTAGGATAGGGCAAACAGAGACCCGATTAGATCATTTTATATTACGGTTAATATATGAATACAGCGTAATTCTATCACATTTGTTCAACTTACGTCGCTCCTATATCAGATAGCGTACTGGGCTCGGCGGCATCTTAAAGCGCAAGAAATGGCGAGTAAAATGCACTATCAAACTTCTAGGGTAGGGCAAACAGAGACCCGATTAGATCATTTTATATTACGGTTAATATAAGAATTCAGCGTAATTCTATCACATTTGTTCAACTTACGTCGCTCCTATTTCAGATAGCGTACTGGGCTAGGCGGCATCTTAAAGCGCGTGGAAGGGTGAGTAAAATGCACTACTAAACTTATAGGGTAGGCCAAACAGAGACCCGATTAGATCATATTATATTATGGTTAATTTAAGAATTCAGCAAAATTCTATCACATTTGTTCAATTTACATGGCTCCTATTTCAGATATCGTATTGGGCTAAGCGGCAACTCAAAGCGCATGAAATGACGAGTGAAATGCAGTATTAAACTTCTAGGGTAGTGCGAACAGAGACCCGATTAGATCATTTTACATTAAGTTTAATATAAGAATTCAGCGAAATTCTATCACATTTGTTCAATTCACGTCGCTCCTATTTCAGGTAGCTTATTGGGCTAAGCGGCATCTCAAAGCGCATGAAATGGCGAGTGAAATGCTCTATTAAACTTCTAGGGTAGGGCGAACAAAGACCCGATTAGATCATTTTACATTAAGGTGTATATAAGAATTCAGGGAAATTCTATCACATTTGTTCAATTTACGTCGCTCCTATTTCAGATAGCGTATTGGGCTAAGCGCCATCTCAAAGCGCATGAAATGGCGAGCAAAGTGCACTATTAAACTTCTAGGGTAGGGCAAACAGAGACCCGATTAGATAATTTTATATTACGGTTAATATAATAATTGAGCGTAATTCTATCACATTTGTTCAACTTACGTCGCTCCTATTTCAGATAGCGTACTGGGCTAGGCGGCATCTCAAAGCGCATGAAATGACGAGTGAAATGCACTATTAAACATCTATGATAGGGCAATCAGAGACCCGATTAGATCATTTGATATTATGGTTAATTTAAGAATTCAGCGAAATTCTATCACATTTGTTCAATGGACGTCGCTCCTATTGCAGATAGCGTATTGGGCTAAGCGGCATCTCAAAGCGCATGAAATGGCGAGTAAAATGCACTATTAAACTTCTAGGGTAAGGCAAACAGAGACCCGATTAGATCATTTTATATTACGGTTAATATAAGAATTCAGCGTAATTCTATCACATTTGTTCAACTTACGTCGCTCCAATTTGAGATAGCGTACTGGGCTAGGCGGCATCTTAAAGCGCGTGGATTGGCGAGTGAAATTCACTATTACTCTTCTAAGGTAGGGCGAACAGAGACCCGATTAGATCATTTTACATTAAGGTTAATATAAGTATTCAGGGAAATTCTATCACATTTGTTCAATTTACGTCGCTCCTATTTCAGATAGCGTATTGGGCTAAGCGGCATCTCAAAGCCCATGAAATGGCGAGTAAAATGCACTGTTAAACTTCTAGGGTCGGGCAAACAGAGACCCGATTAGATCATTTCATATTTAGGTTAATATAAGAATTCAGAAAAATTCTATCACATTTGTTCAATTTACGTCGCTCCTATTTCAGATAGCGTATTGGGCTAAGCGGCATCTCAAAGCGCATGAAATGGCGAGTAAAATGCACTGTTGAACTTCTAGGGAAGGGCAAACGGAGACCCGATTAGATCATTTCATATTATGGTTTATTTAAGAATTCAGAAAAATTCTATCACATTTGTTCAATTTACGTCGCTCCTATTTCAGATAGCTTATTGGGCTAAGAGGCACCTTAAAAACGCATGAAATGACGAGTGAAATGCACTATTAAACTTCTATGATAAGGCAAACAGAGACCCGATTAGACCATTTTATATTACGGTTAATATAAGACTTCAGCGTAATTCTATCACATTTGTTCAATTTACGTCGCTGATATTTCAGATAGCCTACTGGGCTAGGCGGCATCTGAAAGCGCATGAAATGACGAGTGAAACGCACTATTAAACTTCTATGATAGGGCAAACAGAGACCCGATTAGATCATTTTATATTATGGTTAATTTAAGAATTCAGCGAAATTCTATCACACTTGTTTAATTTACGTCGCTTCTATTTCAGATAGCGTATTGGGCTAAGCGGCATCTCTAATCGCATGAAATAGCGAGTAAAATGCACTATTAAACTTCTGGGGTAAGGCAAACAGAGACCCGATTAGATCATTTTATATTATGGTTAATTTAAGAATTCAGCCAAATTCTATCACATTTGTTTAATTTACGTCGCTTCTATTTCAGATAGCGTATTGGGCTAAGCGGCATCTCTAATCGCATGAAATGGCGAGTAAAATGCACTATTAAACTTCTGGGGTAAGGCAAACAGAGACCCTATTAGATCATTTTATATTATGGTTAATTTAAGAATTCAGCCAAATTCTATCACATTTGTTCAATTTACGTCGCTCCTATTTCAGATAGCGCATTGGGCTAAGCGGCATCTCTAATCGCATGAAATGGCGAGTAAAATGCACTATTAAACTTCTGGGGTAAGGCAAACAGAGACCCGATGAGATCATTTTATATTATGGTTAATTTAAGAATTCAGCGTAATTCTATCACATTTGTTCAACTTACGTCGCTCCTATTTCAGATAGCGTACTGGGCTAGGCGGCATCTTAAAGCGCGTGGAAGGGCGAGTAAAATGCACTACTAAACTTATAGGGTAGGGCAAACAGAGACCCGATTAGATCATTTTATATTATGCTTAATTTAAGAATTCAGCCAAATTCTATCACATTTGTTCAATTTACGTCGCTCCTATTTCAGATAGCGTATTGGGCTAAGCGGCATCTCTAATCGCATGAAATGGCGAGTAAAATGCACTATTAAACTTCTGGGGTAAGGCAAACAGAGACCCGATTAGATCATTTTATATTACGATTAATATAAGAATTCAGCGTAATTCTACCACATTTGTTCAATTTACGTCGCTCCTATATCAGATAGCGTACTGGGCTAGGTGGCATCTTAAAGCGCGTGGAATGGCGAGTAAAATGCACTACTAAACTTCTATGATAGGGCAATCAGAGTCCCGTTTAGATCATTTTATATTTTGTTTAATATAAGATTTCAGGGAAATTCTATCACATTTGTTCAATTTACGTCGCTCCTATTTCAGATAGCGTATTGGGCTAAGCGGTATCTCAAATCACATGAAATGGCGAGCAAAATGCACCATTAAACATCTAGGGAAGGCAAACAGAGACCCGATTAGATCATTTTATATTATGGTTAATTTAAGAATTCAGCCAAATTCTATCTCATTTGTTCCATTTACGTCGCTACTATTTCAGATAGCGTCTTGGGCTAAGCGGCATCTCAAAGCGCAAGAAATGGCGAGTAAAATGCACTATTAAACTTCTAGGGTAGGGCGACCAGAGACCCGATTAGATCATTTTATATTATCGTTAATTTAAAAATTCAGCGTAATTCTATCACATTTTTTCAATTTACGTCGTTCCTATTTCAGCTAGCGTACTGGGCTAGGCGGAATCGTAAAGCGCGTGGATTGGCGAGTAAAATGCACTATTAAACTTCTTTGATAGGGCAATCAGAGACCCGATTAGATCATTTTATATTTTGGTTAATATAAGTATTCAGGGAAATTCTATCACATTTGTTCAATTTACGTCGCTCCTATTTCAGATAGTGTATTGGGCTAAGCGGCATCTCAAAGAGCATGAAATGGCGAGTGAAATGCACTGTTAAACTTCTATGGTAGGGCAAACAGAGACCCTATTAGATCATTTCATATTATGGTTTATTTAAGAATTCAGAAAAATTCTATCACATTTGTTCAATTTACGTCGCTCCTATTTCACATAGCGTATTGGGCTAAGCGGCAGCTCAATGCGCATGAAATGGCGAGTACAATGCACTATTAAACTTCTAGGATAAGGCAAACAGAGACCCGATTAGATCATTTTATATTACGGTTAATATAAGAATTCAGCGTAATTCTATCACATTTTATCAACTTACGTCGCTCCTATATCAGATAGCGTACTGGGCTCGGCGGCATCTTAAAGCGCAAGAAATGGCGAGTAAAATGCACTATTAAACTTCTAGGGTAGGGCAAACAGAGACCCGATTAGATCATTTTATATTACGGTTAATATATGAATACAGCGTAATTCTATCACATTTGTTCAACTTACGTCGCTCCTATATCAGATAGCGTACTGGGCTCGGCGGCATCTTAAAGCGCAAGAAATGGCGAGTAAAATGCACTATCAAACTACTAGGGTAGGGCAAACAGAGACCCGATTAGATCATTTTATATTACGGTTAATATAAGAATTCAGCGTAATTCTATCACATTTGTTCAACTTACGTCGCTCCTATTTCAGATAGCGTACTGGGCTAGGCGGCATCTTAAAGCGCGTGGAAGGGTGAGTAAAATGCACTACTAAACTTATAGGGTAGGGCAAACAGAGACCCGATTAGATCATATTATATTATGGTTAATTTAAGAATTCAGCAAAATTCTATCACATTTGTTCAATTTACATGGCTCCTATTTCAGATATCGTATTGGGCTAAGCGGCAACTCAAAGCGCATGAAATGACGAGTGAAATGCAGTATTAAACTTCTAGGGTAGTGCGAACAGAGACCCGATTAGATCATTTTACATTAAGTTTAATATAAGAATTCAGCGAAATTCTATCACATTTGTTCAATTCAGGTCGCTCCTATTTCAGATAGCTTATTGGGCTAAGCGGCATCTCAAAGCGCATGAAATGGCGAGTGAAATGCTCTATTAAACTTCTAGGGTAGGGCGAACAAAGACCCGATTAGATCATTTTACATTAAGGTGTATATAAGAATTCAGGGAAATTCTATCACATTTGTTCAATTTACGTCGCTCCTATTTCAGATAGCGTATTGGGCTAAGCGCCATCTCAAAGCGCATGAAATGGCGAGCAAAGTGCACTATTAAACTTCTAGGGTAGGGCAAACAGAGACCCGATTAGATAATTTTATATTACGGTTAATATAATAATTGAGCGTAATTCTATCACATTTGTTCAACTTACGTCGCTCCTATTTCAGATAGCGTACTGGGCTAGGCGGCATCTCAAAGCGCATGAAATGACGAGTGAAATGCACTATTAAACATCTATGATAGGGCAATCAGAGACCCGATTAGATCATTTGATATTATGGTTAATTTAAGAATTCAGCGAAATTCTATCACATTTGTTCAATGGACGTCGCTCCTATTGCAGATAGCGTATTGGGCTAAGCGGCATCTCAAAGCGCATGAAATGGCGAGTAAAATGCACTATTAAACTTCTAGGGTAAGGCAAACAGAGACACGATAAGATCATTTTATATTACGGTTAATATAAGAATTCAGCGTAATTCTATCACATTTGTTCAACTTACGTCGCTCCAATTTGAGATAGCGTACTGGGCTAGGCGGCATCTTAAAGCGCGTGGATTGGCGAGTTAAATTCACTATTACTCTTCTAAGGTAGGGCGAACAGAGACCCGATTAGATCATTTTACATTAAGGTTAATATAAGTATTCAGGGAAATTCTATCACATTTGTTCAATTTACGTCGCTCCTATTTCAGATAGCGTATTGGGCTAAGCGGCATCTCAAAGCCCATGAAATGGCGAGTAAAATGCACTGTTAAACTTCTAGGGTCGGGCAAACAGAGACCCGATTAGATCATTTCATATTTAGGTTAATATAAGAATTCAGAAAAATTCTATCACATTTGTTCAATTTACGTCGCTCCTATTTCAGATAGCGTATTGGGCTAAGCGGCATCTCAAAGCGCATGAAATGGCGAGTAAAATGCACTGTTGAACTTCTAGGGAAGGGCAAACGGAGACCCGATTAGATCATTTCATATTATGGTTTATTTAAGAATTCAGAAAAATTCTATCACATTTGTTCAATTTACGTCGCTCCTATTTCAGATAGCTTATTGGGCTAAGAGGCACCTTAAAAACGCATGAAATGACGAGTGAAATGCACTATTAAACTTCTATGATAAGGCAAACAGAGACCCGATTAGACCATTTTATATTACGGTTAATATAAGACTTCAGCGTAATTCTATCACATTTGTTCAATTTACGTCGCTGATATTTCAGATAGCCTACTGGGCTAGGCGGCATCTGAAAGCGCATGAAATGACGAGTGAAATGCACTATTAAACTTCTATGATAGGGCAAACAGAGACCCGATTAGATCATTTTATATTATGGTTAATTTAAGAATTCAGCGAAATTCTATCACACTTGTTTAATTTACGTCGCTTCTATTTCAGATAGCGTATTGGGCTAAGCGGCATCTCTAATCGCATGAAATAGCGAGTAAAATGCACTATTAAACTTCTGGGGTAAGGCAAACAGAGACCCGATTAGATCATTTTATATTATGGTTAATTTAAGAATTCAGCCAAATTCTATCACATTTGTTTAATTTACGTCGCTTCTATTTCAGATAGCGTATTGGGCTAAGCGGCATCTCTAATCGCATGAAATGGCGAGTAAAATGCACTATTAAACTTCTGGGGTAAGGTAAACAGACACCCTATTAGATCATTTTATATTATGGTTAATTTAAGAATTCAGCCAAATTCTATCACATTTGTTCAATTTACGTCGCTCCTATTTCAGATAGCGCATTGGGCTAAGCGGCATCTCTAATCGCATGAAATGGCGAGTAAAATGCACTATTAAACTTCTGGGGTAAGGCAAACAGAGACCCGATGAGATCATTTTATATTATGGTTAATTTAAGAATTCAGCGTAATTCTATCACATTTGTTCAACTTACGTCGCTCCTATTTCAGATAGCGTACTGGGCTAGGCGGCATCTTAAAGCGCGTGGAAGGGCGAGTAAAATGCACTACTAAACTTATAGGGTAGGGCAAACAGAGACCCGATTAGATCATTTTATATTATGCTTAATTTAAGAATTCAGCCAAATTCTATCACATTTGTTCAATTTACGTCGCTCCTATTTCAGATAGCGTATTGGGCTAAGCGGCATCTCTAATCGCATGAAATGGCGAGTAAAATGCACTATTAAACTTCTGGGGTAAGGCAAACAGAGACCCGATTAGATCATTTTATATTACGGTTAATATAAGAATTCAGCGTAATTCTACCACATTTGTTCAATTTACGTCGCTCCTATATCAGATAGCGTACTGGGCTAGGTGGCATCTTAAAGCGCGTGGAATGGCGAGTAAAATGCACTACTAAACTTCTATGATAGGGCAATCAGAGTCCCGTTTAGATCATTTTATATTTTGTTTAATATAAGATTTCAGGGAAATTCTATCACATTTGTTCAATTTACGTCGCTCCTATTTCAGATAGCGTATTGGGCTAAGCGGTATCTCAAATCACATGAAATGGCGAGCAAAATGCACCATTAAACATCTAGGGAAGGCAAACAGAGACCCGATTAGATCATTTTATATTATGGTTAATTTAAGAATTCAGCCAAATTCTATCTCATTTGTTCCATTTACGTCGCTACTATTTCAGATAGCGTCTTGGGCTAAGCGGCATCTCAAAGCGCAAGAAATGGCGAGTAAAATGCACTATTAAACTTCTAGGGTAGGGCGACCAGAGACCCGATTAGATCATTTTATATTATCGTTAATTTAAAAATTCAGCGTAATTCTATCACATTTTTTCAATTTACGTCGTTCCTATTTCAGCTAGCGTACTGGGCTAGGCGGAATCGTAAAGCGCGTGGATTGGCGAGTAAAATGCACTATTAAACTTCTTTGATAGGGCAATCAGAGACCCGATTAGATCATTTTATATTTTGGTTAATATAAGTATTCAGGGAAATTCTATCACATTTGTTCAATTTACGTCGCTCCTATTTCAGATAGTGTATTGGGCTAAGCGGCATCTCAAAGAGCATGAAATGGCGAGTGAAATGCACTGTTAAACTTCTATGGTAGGGCAAACAGAGACCCTATTAGATCATTTCATATTATGGTTTATTTAAGAATTCAGAAAAATTCTATCACATTTGTTCAATTTACGTCGCTCCTATTTCACATAGCGTATTGGGCTAAGCGGCAGCTCAATGCGCATGAAATGGCGAGTACAATGCACTATTAAACTTCTAGGATAAGGCAAACAGAGACCCGATTAGATCATTTTATATTACGGTTAATATAAGAATTCAGCGTAATTCTATCACATTTTATCAACTTACGTCGCTCCTATATCAGATAGCGTACTGGGCTCGGCGGCATCTTAAAGCGCAAGAAATGGCGAGTAAAATGCACTATTAAACTTCTAGGGTAGGGCAAACAGAGACCCGATTAGATCATTTTATATTACGGTTAATATATGAATACAGCGTAATTCTATCACATTTGTTCAACTTACGTCGCTCCTATATCAGATAGCGTACTGGGCTCGGCGGCATCTTAAAGCGCAAGAAATGGCGAGTAAAATGCACTATCAAACTTCTAGGGTAGGGCAAACAGAGACCCGATTAGATCATTTTATATTACGGTTAATATAAGAATTCAGCGTAATTCTATCACATTTGTTCAACTTACGTCGCTCCTACTTCAGATAGCGTACTGGGCTAGGCGGCATCTTAAAGCGCGTGGAAGGGTGAGTAAAATGCACTACTAAACTTATAGGGTAGGGCAAACAGAGACCCGATTAGATCATATTATATTATGGTTAATTTAAGAATTCAGCAAAATTCTATCACATTTGTTCAATTTACATGGCTCCTATTTCAGATATCGTATTGGGCTAAGCGGCAACTCAAAGCGCATGAAATGACGAGTGAAATGCAGTATTAAACTTCTAGGGTAGTGCGAACAGAGACCCGATTAGATCATTTTACATTAAGTTTAATATAAGAATTCAGCGAAATTCTATCACATTTGTTCAATTCAGGTCGCTCCTATTTCAGATAGCTTATTGGGCTAAGCGGCATCTCAAAGCGCATGAAATGGCGAGTGAAATGCTCTATTAAACTTCTAGGGTAGGGCGAACAAAGACCCGATTAGATCATTTTACATTAAGGTGTATATAAGAATTCAGGGAAATTCTATCACATTTGTTCAATTTACGTCGCTCCTATTTCAGATAGCGTATTGGGCTAAGCGCCATCTCAAAGCGCATGAAATGGCGAGCAAAGTGCACTATTCAACTTCTAGGGTAGGGCAAACAGAGACCCGATTAGATAATTTTATATTACGGTTAATATAATAATTGAGCGTAATTCTATCACATTTGTTCAACTTACGTCGCTCCTATTTCAGATAGCGTACTGGGCTAGGCGGCATCTCAAAGCGCATGAAATGACGAGTGAAATGCACTATTAAACATCTATGATAGGGCAATCAGAGACCCGATTAGATCATTTGATATTATGGTTAATTTAAGAATTCAGCGAAATTCTATCACATTTGTTCAATGGACGTCGCTCCTATTGCAGATAGCGTATTGGGCTAAGCGGCATCTCAAAGCGCATGAAATGGCGAGTAAAATGCACTATTAAACTTCTAGGGTAAGGCAAACAGAGACCCGATTAGATGATTTTATATTACGGTTAATATAAGACTTCAGCGTAATTCTATCACATTTGTTCAATTTACGTCGCTGATATTTCAGATAGCCTACTGGGCTAGGCGGCATCTGAAAGCGCATGAAATGACGAGTGAAATGCACTATTAAACTTCTATGATAGGGCAAACAGAGACCCGATTAGATCATTTTATATTATGGTTAATTTAAGAATTCAGCGAAATTCTATCACACTTGTTTAATTTACGTCGCTTCTATTTCAGATAGCGTATTGGGCTAAGCGGCATCTCTAATCGCATGAAATGGCGAGTAAAATGCACTATTAAACTTCTGGGGTAAGGCAAACAGAGACCCGATTAGATCATTTTATATTATGGTTAATTTAAGAATTCAGCCAAATTCTATCACATTTGTTTAATTTACGTCGCTTCTATTTCAGATAGCGTATTGGGCTAAGCGGCATCTCTAATCGCATGAAATGGCGAGTAAAATGCACTATTAAACTTCTGGGGTAAGGCAAACAGAGACCCGATTAGATCATTTTATATTATGGTTAATTTAAGAATTCAGCCAAATTCTATCACATTTGTTCAATTTACGTCGCTCCTATTTCAGATAGCGCATTGGGCTAAGCGGCATCTCTAATCGCATGAAATGGCGAGTAAAATGCACTATTAAACTTCTGGGGTAAGGCAAACAGAGACCCGATGAGATCATTTTATATTATGGTTAATTTAAGAATTCAGCGTAATTCTATCACATTTGTTCAACTTACGTCGCTCCTATTTCAGATAGCGTACTGGGCTAGGCGGCATCTTAAAGCGCGTGGAAGGGCGAGTAAAATGCACTACTAAACTTATAGGGTAGGGCAAACAGAGACCCGATTAGATCATTTTATATTATGGTTAATTTAAGAATTCAGCCAAATTCTATCACATTTGTTCAATTTACGTCGCTCCTATTTCAGATAGCGTATTGGGCTAAGCGGCATCTCTAATCGCATGAAATGGTGAGTAAACTGCACTATTAAACTTCTGGGGTAAGGCAAACAGAGACCCGATTAGATCATTTTATATTACGATTAATATAAGAATTCAGCGTAATTCTACCACGTTTGTTCAATTTACGTCGCTCCTATATCAGATAGCGTACTGGGCTCGGCGGCATCTTAAAGCGCCAGAAATGGCGAGTAAAATGCACTATTAAACTTCTAGGGTAGGGCGAACAGAGACCCGATTAGATCATTTTATATTACGGTTAAAATAAGAATTCAGCGTAATTCTATCACATTTGTTCAACTTACGTCGCTCCTATTTCTGATAGCGTACTGGGCTAGGCGGCATCTTAAAGCGCGTGGAAGGGCGCGTAAAATGCACTACTAAACTTATAGGGTAGGGCAAACAGAGACCCGATTAGATCATTTTATATTATGGTTAATTTAAGAATTCAGCCAAATTCTATCACATTTGTTCAATTTACGTTGCTCCTATTTCAGATAGCGTATTGGGCTAAGCGGCATCTCAAAGCGCATGAAATGGCGAGTAAAATGCACTGTTGAACTTCTAGGGAAGGGCAAACGGAGACCCGATTAGATCATTTCATATTATGGTTTATTTAAGAATTCAGCAAAATTCTATCACATTTGTTCAATTTACATGGCTCCTATTTCAGATATCGTATTGGGCTAAGCGGCAACTCAAAGCGCATGAAATGACGAGTGAAATGCAGTATTAAACTTCTAGGGTAGTGCGAACAGAGACCCGATTAGATCATTTTACATTAAGTTTAATATAAGAATTCAGCGAAATTCTATCACATTTGTTCAATTCACGTCGCTCCTATTTCAGATAGCTTATTGGGCTAAGCGGCATCTCAAAGCGCATGAAATGGCGAGTGAAATGCTCTGTTAAACTTCTAGGGTAGGGCGAACAAAGACCCGATTAGATCATTTTACATTAAGGTGTATATAAGAATTCAGGGAAATTCTATCACATTTGTTCAATTTACGTCGCTCCTATTTCAGATAGCGTATTGGGCTAAGCGCCATCTCAAAGCGCCATCCCAAAGCGCATGAAATGGCGAGCAAAGTGCACTATTAAACTTCTAGGGTAGGGCAAACAGAGACCCGATTAGATAATTTTATATTACGGTTAATATAATAATTGAGCGTAATTCTATCACATTTGTTCAACTTACGTCGCTCCTATTTCAGATAGCGTACTGGGCTAGGCGGCATCTCAAAGCGCATGAAATGACGAGTGAAATGCACTATTAAACATCTATGATAGGGCAATCAGAGACCCGATTAGATCATTTGATATTATGGTTAATTTAAGAATTCAGCGAAATTCTATCACATTTGTTCAATGGACGTCGCTCCTATTGCAGATAGCGTATTGGGCTAAGCGGCATCTCAAAGCGCATGAAATGGCGAGTAAAATGCACTATTAAACTTCTAGGGTAAGGCAAACAGAGACCCGATTAGATGATTTTATATTACGGTTAATATAAGAATTCAGCGTAATTCTATCACATTTGTTCAACTTACGTCGCTCCAATTTGAGATAGCGTACTGGGCTAGGCGGCATCTTAAAGCGTGTGGATTGGCGAGTGAAATTCACTATTACTCTTCTAAGGTAGTGCGAACAGAGACCCGATTAGATCATTTTACATTAAGGTTAATATAAGTATTCAGGGAAATTCTATCACATTTGTTCAATTTACGTCGCTCCTATTTCAGATAGCGTATTGGGCTAAGCGGCATCTCAAAGCCCATGAAATGGCGAGTAAAATGCACTGTTAAACTTCTAGGGTCGGGCAAACAGAGACCCGATTAGATCATTTCATATTTAGGTTAATATAAGAATTCAGAAAAATTCTATCACATTTGTTCAATTTACGTCGCTCCTATTTCAGATAGCGTATTGGGCTAAGCGGCATCTCAAAGCGCATGAAATGGCGAGTAAAATGCACTGTTGAACTTCTAGGGAAGGGCAAACGGAGACCCGATTAGATCATTTCATATTATGGTTTATTTAAGAATTCAGAAAAATTCTATCACATTTGTTCAATTTACGTCGCTCCTATTTCAGATAGCTTATTGGGCTAAGAGGCACCTTAAAAACGCATGAAATGACGAGTGACATGCACTATTAAACTTCTATGATAAGGCAAACAGAGACCCGATTAGACCATTTTATATTACGGTTAATATAAGACTTCAGCGTAATTCTATCACATTTGTTCAATTTACGTCGCTGATATTTCAGATAGCCTACTGGGCTAGGCGGCATCTGAAAGCGCATGAAATGACGAGTGAAATGCACTATTAAACTTCTATGATAGGGCAAACAGAGACCCGATTAGATCATTTTATATTATGGTTAATTTAAGAATTCAGCGAAATTCTATCACATTTGTTTAATTTACGTCGCTTCTATTTCAGATAGCGTATTGGGCTAAGCGGCATCTCTAATCGCATGAAATGGCGAGTAAAATGCACTATTAAACTTCTGGGGTAAGGCAAACAGAGACCCGATTAGATCATTTTATATTATGGTTAATTTAAGAATTCAGCCAAATTCTATCACATTTGTTCAATTTACGTCGCTCCTATTTCAGATAGCGCATTGGGCTAAGCGCAATCTCAAAGCGCATGAAATGGCGAGTAAAATGCACTATTAAACTTCTAGGGTAGGGCAAACAGAGACCCGATTAGATCATTTTATATTATGGTTAATTTAAGAATTCAGCCAAATTCTATCACATTTGTTCAATTTACGTCGCTCCTATTTCAGATATCGTATTGGGCTAAGCGGCAACTCAAAGCGCATGAAATGACGAGTGAAATGCAGTATTAAACTTCTAGGGTAGTGCGAACAGAGACCCGATTAGATCATTTTACATTAAGTTTAATATAAGAATTCAGCGAAATTCTATCACATTTGTTCAATTCACGTCGCTCCTATTTCAGATAGCTTATTAGGCTAAGCGGCATCTCAAAGCGCATGAAATGGCGAGTGAAATGCTCTATTAAACTTCTAGGGTAGGGCGAACAAAGACCCGATTAGATCATTTTACATTAAGGTGTATATAAGAATTCAGGGAAATTCTATCACATTTGTTCAATTTACGTCGCTCCTATTTCAGATAGCGTATTGGGCTAAGCGCCATCTCAAAGCGCCATCTCAAAGCGCATGAAATGGCGAGCAAAGTGCACTATTAAACTTCTAGGGTAGGGCAAACAGAGACCCGATTAGATAATTTTATATTACGGTTAATATAATAATTGAGCGTAATTCTATCACATTTGTTCAACTTACGTCGCTCCTATTTCAGATAGCGTACTGGGCTAGGCGGCATCTCAAAGCGCATGAAATGACGAGTGAAATGCACTATTAAACATCTATGATAGGGCAATCAGAGACCCGATTAGATCATTTGATATTATGGTTAATTTAAGAATTCAGCGAAATTCTATCACATTTGTTCAATGGACGTCGCTCCTATTGCAGATAGCGTATTGGGCTAAGCGGCATCTCAAAGCGCATGAAATGGCGAGTAAAATGCACTATTAAACTTCTAGGGTAAGGCAAACAGAGACCCGATTAGATGATTTTATATTACGGTTAATATAAGAATTCAGCGTAATTCTATCACATTTGTTCGACTTACGTCGCTCCAATTTGAGATAGCGTACTGGGCTAGGCGGCATCTTAAAGCGCGTGGATTGGCGAGTGAAATTCACTATTACTCTTCTAAGGTAGGGCGAACAGAGACCCGATTAGATCATTTTACATTAAGGTTAATATAAGTATTCAGGGAAATTCTATCACATTTGTTCAATTTACGTCGCTCCTATTTCAGATAGCGTATTGGGCTAAGCGGCATCTCAAAGCCCATGAAATGGCGAGTAAAATGCACTGTTAAACTTCTAGGGTCGGGCAAACAGAGACCCGATTAGATCATTTCATATTTAGGTTAATATAAGAATTCAGAAAAATTCTATCACATTTGTTCAATTTACGTCGCTCCTATTTCAGATAGCGTATTGGGCTAAGCGGCATCTCAAAGCCCATGAAATGGCGAGTAAAATGCACTGTTGAACTTCTAGGGAAGGGCAAACGGAGACCCGATTAGATCATTTCATATTATGGTTTATTTAAGAATTCAGAAAAATTCTATCACATTTGTTCAATTTACGTCGCTCCTATTTCAGATAGCTTATTGGGCTAAGAGGCACCTTAAAAACGCATGAAATGACGAGTGAAATGCACTATTAAACTTCTATGATAAGGCAAACAGAGACCCGATTAGACCATTTTATATTACGGTTAATATAAGACTTCAGCGTAATTCTATCACATTTGTTCAATTTACGTCGCTGATATTTCAGATAGCCTACTGGGCTAGGCGGCATCTGAAAGCGCATGAAATGACGAGTGAAATGCACTATTAAACTTCTATGATAGGGCAAACAGAGACCCGATTAGATCATTTTATATTATGGTTAATTTAAGAATTCAGCGAAATTCTACCACATTTGTTTAATTTACGTCGCTTCTATTTCAGATAGCGTATTGGGCTAAGCGGCATCTCTAATCGCATGAAATGGCGAGTAAAATGCACTATTAAACTTCTGGGGTAAGGCAAACAGAGACCCGATTAGATCATTTTATATTATGGTTAATTTAAGAATTCAGCCAAATTCTATCACATTTGTTCAATTTACGTCGCTCCTATTTCAGATAGCGCATTGGGCTAAGCGCAATCTCAAAGCGCATGAAATGGCGAGTAAAATGCACTATTAAACTTCTAGGGTAGGGCAAACAGAGACCCGATTAGATCATTTTATATTATGGTTAATTTAAGAATTCAGCCAAATTCTATCACATTTGTTCAATTTACGTCGCTCCTATTTCAGATAGCGTATTGGGCTAAGCGGCATCTCTAATCGCATGAAATGGCGAGTAAAATGCACTATTAAACTTCTGGGGTAAGGCAAACAGAGACCCGATTAGATCATTTTATATTATGGTTAATTTAAGAATTCAGCGAAATTCTATCACATTTGTTCAATTTACGTCGCTCCTATTTCAGATAGCGTATTGGGCTAAGCGGCATCTCTAATCGCATGAAATGGCGAGTAAAATGCACTATTAAACTTCTGGGGTAAGGCAAACAGAGACCCGATTAGATCATTTTATATTATGGTTTATTTAAGAGTTCAGAAAAATTATATCACATTTGTTCAATTTACGTTGCTGCTATTTCAGATAGCTTATTGGGCTAAGAGGCACCTCAAAGCGCATGAAATGACGAGTGAAATGCACTATTAAACTTCTATGATAAGGCAAACAGAGACCCGATTAGACCATTTTATATTACGGTTAATATAAGACTTCAGCGTAATTCTATCACATTTGTTCAATTTACGTCGCTGATATTTCAGATAGCCTACTGGGCTAGGCGGCATCTCAAAGCGCATGAAATGACGAGTGAAATGCACTATTAAACTTCTATGATAGGGCAAACAGAGACCCGATTAGATCATTTTATATTATGGTTAATTTAAGAATTCAGCGAAATTCTATCACATTTGTTTAATTTACGTCGCTCCTATTTCAGATAGCGTATTGGGCTAAGCGGCATCTCTAATCGCATGAAATGGCGAGTAAAATGCACTATTAAACTTCTGGGGTAAGGCAAACAGAGACCCGATGAGATCATTTTATATTATGGTTAATTTAAGAATTCAGCCAAATTCTATCACATTTGTTCAATTTACGTCGCTCCTATTTCAGATAGCGCATTGGGCTAAGCGCCATCTCAAAGCGCATGAAATGGCGAGTAAAATGCACTATTAACCTTCTAGGGTAGGGCAAACTGAGACCCGATTAGATCATTTTATATTACGGTTAATATAATAATTGAGCGTAATTCTATCACATTTGTTCAACTTACGTCGCTCCTATTTCAAATAGCGTACTGGGCTAGGCGGCATCTCAAAGCGCATGAAATGACGAGTGAAATGCACTATTAAACATCTATGATAGGGCAAACAGAGACCCGATTAGATCATTTGATATTATGGTTAATTTAAGAATTCAGCGAAATTCCATCACATTTGTTCAATGGGCGTCGCTCCTATTGCAGATAGCGTATTGGGCTAAGCGGCATCTCAAAGCGCATGAAATGGGGAGTAAAATGCACTATTAAACTTCTAGGGTAAGGCAAACAGAGACCCGATTAGATCATTTTATATTATGGTTAATTTAAGAATTCAGCCAAATTCTATCACATTTGTTCAATTTACGTCGCCCCTATTTCAGATAGCTTATTGGGCTAAGAGGCATCTCAAACCGCATGAAAAGACGAGTGAAATGCACTATTAAACTTCTAGGATAAGGCAAACGGAGACCCGATTAGATCATTTTATATTACGGTTAATATAAGAATTCAGCGTTATTCTATCACATTTGTTCAACTTACGTCGCTCCTATTTCAGATAGCGTACTGGGCTAGGCGGCATCTTAAAGCGCGTGGAATGGCGAGCAAAATGCACTCTTAAACTTCTATGATAGGGCAATCAGAGACCCGATTAGATCATTTTATATTTTGGTCAATATAAGTATTCAGCGAAATTCTATCACGTTTGTTCAATTTACGTCGCCCTTATTTCAGGTAGCGTATTCGGCTAAGCGGCATCTCAAAGCGCATGAAATGACGACTAAAATGCACTATTATGCGTCTACGCTAGGGCGAACAGAGACCCGATTAGATCATTTAACATTATGGTAAATAAAAGAATTCAGCGAAATTCTATCACATTTGTTCAATTTACGTCGCTCCTATTTCAGATAGCGTACTGGGCTAGGCGGCATCTCAAAGCGCATGAAATGACGAGTAAAATGCACTATTAAACTTCTAGGGTAGGGCAAACAGAGACGCGATTAGGTCATTTCATATTATGGTTAATTTAACAATTCTGCGAAATTCTATCACATTTGTTCAATTTACGTCGTTCCTATTTCAGATAGCATACTGGGCTGGGCGGCATCTTAAAGCGCGTGGAATGGCGAGTAAAACGCACTATTAAACTTCTAGGGTACGGCGAACAAAGACCCGATTAGATCATTTTACATTAAGGTTAATATAAGAATTCAGGGAAATTCTATCACATTTGTTCAATTTACGTCGCTCCTATGTCAGATAGCGTATTGGGCTGAGCGGCATCTCAAAGCGCATGAAATGACGAGAGAAATGCCCGATTAATCTTCTTGGGTAGGGCGAACAGAGAGCCGATTACATCATTTTATATTATTGTTAATTTAAGAATTTGGCAAAATTCTATCACATTTGTTCAATTTACGTCGCTCCTATTTCAGATAGCGTATTGGGCTAAGCGGCATCTCAAAGCGCATGAAATGGCGAGTAAAATGCACTATTAAACTCCTAGGGTAGGGCAATCAGAGACCCGATTAGATCATTTTACATTAAGGTTAATATAAGAATTCAGGGAAATTCTATCACATTTGTTCAACCTACGTCGCTCATATTTCAGATAGTGTACTGAGCTAGGCGGCATCTTAAAGTGGGTGGAAGCGCGAGTAAAATGCACTACTAAACTTCTATGATAGAGCAATCAGAGTCCCGGTTAGATCATTTTATATTTTGTTTAATATAAGATTTCAAGGAAATTCTAACACATTTGTTCAATTTACGTCGCTCCTATTTCAGATAGCGTATTGGGCTAAGCGGCATCTCAAAGCGCATGAAATGACGAGAGAAACGCACTATTAAACTTCTTGGGTAGGGCGAACAGAGACCCGATTACATCATTTTATGTTATGGTTAATTTAAGAATTCGCGCAAAATTCTATCACATTTGTACAACTTACGTCGCTCCTATTTCAGATAGCGTACTGGGCTAGGCGGCACCTTAAAGCGCGTGGAATGGCGAGTAAAATGCACTATTAAACTTCTATGATAGGGCAATCAGAGACCCGATTAGATCATTTTATATTTTGGTAAATATAAGAATTCAGCGAAATTCTATCACGTTTGTTCAATTTACGTCGCTCCTATTTCAGATAGCTTATTGGGCTAAGTGGCATCACAAAGCGCATGAAATGACGAGTGAAATGCACTTTTAAACTTGTAGGGTAGGGCAAACAGAGACCCGATTAGATCATTTTATATTATGGTTAACTTAAGAATTCAGCAAAATTTTATCACATTTGTTCAATTTACGTCGCTCCTATTTCAGATAGCGTACTGGGCAAGGCGGCATCTTAAACCGCGTGGAATGGCGAGTAAAATGCACTATTAAACTTCTATGATAGGGCAATCAGAGACCCGATTAGATCATTTTATATTACGGTTAATATAAGAATTCAGGGTAATTCTGTCACACTTGTTCAACTTACGTGGCTCCTATTTCAGATAGCGTACTGGGCTAGGCGGCAACTTAAAGCGCGTGGAATGGCGAGTAAACTGCACTATTAAACTTATATGATAGGGCAATCAGAGATCCGATTAGATCATTTTATATTTTGGTTAATATAAGAATTTAGCGAAATTCTATCACATTTGTTCAATTTACGTCGCTCCTATGTCAGATAGCGTATTGTGCTAAGCGGCATCTCAAAGCGCATGAAATGACGAGTGAAAGGCAATATTAAACTTCTAGGGTAGGGCGAACAGAGACCCGAATAGATCATTTTACATTAAGGTTAATATAAGAATTCAGGGAAATTCTATCACATTTGTTCAATTTACGTCGCTCCTATTTCAGATAGCGTATTGGCCTAAGCGGCATCTCAAAGCGCATGAAATGGCGAGTAAAATGCACTATTAAACTTCTAGGGTAGGGCAAACAGAGACCCGATTAGATCATTTTATATTACGGTTAATAAAAGAATTCAGCGTAATTCTATCACATTTGTTCAACTTACGTCGCTCCTATTTCAGATAGCGTACTGGGCTACGCGGCATCTCAAAGCGCATGAAATGGCGAATACAATGCACTATTAAACTTCTAAGCTAGGGCGAACTGAGACCCGATTAGATCATTTTACATTATGGTTAATAAAAGAATTCAGCGAAATTCTATCACATTTGTTCAATTTACGTCGCTCCTATTTCAGATAGCGTATTGGGCTAAGCGGCATCTCAAAGCGCATGAAATGGCGAATGAAATGCACTATCAAACTTCTAGGATAATTCAAACAGAGACCCGATTAGATCATTTTATATTACTGTTAATATAAGAATTCAGCGAAATTCTATCAC
The DNA here is from genome assembly GCA_916610135.2 of Macropis europaea. Classification (NCBI taxonomy): domain Eukaryota; kingdom Metazoa; phylum Arthropoda; class Insecta; order Hymenoptera; family Melittidae; genus Macropis; species Macropis europaea. The sequence continues at coordinate 87,968 of CAKAJE020002010.1, forward strand.
ATTTGTTCAATTTACGTCTCTCCTATTTCAGATAGCGTATTGGGCTACGCGGCATCTCAAAGCGCATGAAATGACGAGTAAAATGCACGATTACACTTCTAGGGTAGGGCGAACAGAGCCCGAACAGATCATTTTCCATTAAGGTTAATATAAGAATTCAGGGAAATCTATCACATTTGTTCAATTTATGTCGCTCCTATTTCAGATAGCGTACTGGGCTAGGCGGCATCTTAAAGCGCATGAAATGACGAGTGAAATGCACTATTAAACTTCTAGGGTAGGGCGAACAGAGACTCGATTAGATCATTTTACATTAATGTTAATATGAGAATTCAGCGAAATTCTATCACATTTGTTCAATTTACGTCGCTCATATTTCAGATAGCGTATTGGGCTAAGCGGGACCTCAAAGCGCAAGAAATGGCGAGTAAAATTCACTATTAAACTTCTAGGGTAGGGCAAACAGAGACCCGATTAGATCATTTTATATTATGGTTAATTTAAGAATTCAGCGAAATGCTACCACATTTGTTCAATTTACGTCGCTCCTATTTCAGATAGCGTATTGGGCTACGCGGCATCTCAAAGCGCATGAAATGGCGAGTACAATGCACTATTAAACTTCTAGCGTAACGCAAACAGAGACCCGATTAGATCATTTTATATTACGGTTAATATAAGAATTCAGCGTAATTCTATCACATTTGTTCAACTTACGTCGCTCCTATTTCAGATAGCGCACTGGGCTAGACGGCATCTTAAAGCGCGTGGAAGGGCGAGTAAAATGCACTACGAAACTTCTATGATAGGGCAATCAGAGACCCGATTAGATCATTTTATATTTTGTTTAATATAAGATTTCAAGGAAATTCTATCACATTTGTTCAATTTACGTCGCTCCTATTACAGATAGCGTATTGGGCTAAGCGGCATCTCAAAGCGCATGAAATGACGAGTAGAATGCACTATTAAACTTTTAGGGTAGGGCAAACAGAGACCCGATTAGATAATTTTATATTATAGTTAATTTAAGAATTCAGCGAAATTCTATCACATTTGTTCAATTTACGTCGCTCCTATTTCAGATAGCGTATTGGGCAAAGCGGCATCTCAAAGCGTATGAAATGGCGAGTGAAATGCACTATATGACTTCTATGGTAGGGCGAACAGAGACCCGATTAGATCATTTTACATTGAGGTTAATATAAGAATTCACAGAAATTCTATCACATTTGTTCAATTTACGTCGCTCCTATTTCAGATAGCGTATTGGGCTATGCGGCATTTCAAAGCGCATGAAATGGCGAATAAAATGCACTGTTAAACTTCTAGGGTAGGGCAAACAGAGACCCGATTAGATCAATCGTTATTATGGTTAATTTAAGAATTCAGCGAAATTCTATCACATTTGTTCAATTTATTTCGCTCCTATTTCAGATAGCGTATTGGGCTAAGCGGCATCTCGAAGCGCATGAAATGGCGAGTATAATGCACTATTAAACTTCTAGGGTAAGGCAAACAGAGGCCCGATTACATCATTTTATATTACGGTTAATATAAGAATGCAGCGTAATTCTATCACATTTGTTCAACTTACGTCGCACATATTTCAGATAGCGTACTGGGCTAGGCGGCATCTTAAAGCGCGTGGAATGGCGAGGAAAATGCACTACTAATCTTCTATGATAGGGCAATCAGAGACCCGATTAGATCATTTTATATTTTGTTTAATATAAGATTTCAGGGAAATTCTATCACATTTGTCCAATTTACGTCGCTCCTATTTCAGATAGCGTATTGGCCTAAGCGGCATCTCAAAGCGCATGAAATGACGAGAGAAATGCACTATTAAACTTCTTGGGTAGGGCGAACAGAGACCCGATTACATCATTTTATATTATGGTTAATTTAAGAATTCGGAAAAATTCTATCACATTTGTTCAATTTACGTCGCTCCTATTTCGGATAGCGCACTTGGCTAGGCGGCACCCTAAAGCGCGCGGAGTGGCGAGTAAAATGCACTATTAAACTTCTAGGATAAGGCAAACAGAGACCCGATTAGATCATTTTATATTACGGTTAATATAAGAATGCGGTGTAATTCTTTCACATTTGTTCAATTTACGTCGCTGCTATTCCAGATAGCATATTGTGCTTAGCGGCATCTCAAAGCGCATGAAATGGCGAGTGAAATGCACTATTAAACTTCTAGGGTAGGGCAAACAGAGACCCGATTAGATCATTTTATATTAAGGTAACTTTAAGAATTCAGCGAAATTCTATCACATTTGTTCAATTTACGTCGCTCCTATTTCAGATAGCGTATTCGGCTAAGCGGCATCTCAAAGCGCATGAAGTGGCGAATAAAATTCACTATTAAACTTCTAGGATAGGGCGAACAGAGACGCGATCAGATCATTTTACATTATGGTTAATAAAAGAATTCAGCGAAATTCTATCACATTTGTTCAACTTACGTCGCTCCTATTTCAGATAGCGTATTGGGCTAAGCGTCATCTCAAAGCGGATGAAATGGCGAGTAGAATGCACTATTAAACTTCTAGGGTAAGACAAACAGAGACCCGATTAGATCATATTACATTATGGTTAATAAAAGAATTAAGAGTAATTCTATCACATTTGTTCAATTTACGTCACTCCTATTTCAGATAGCCTACTGGACTAGCCGGCATCTTAAAGCGCGTGGAATAGCGAGTAAAATGCACTATTAGCCTTCTATGATAGGGCAATCAGAGACCCGATTAGATCATTTTATATTTTGGTTAATATAAGAATTCAGCGAAATCCTATCACGTTTGTTCAATTTACGTCGCTCCAATTCCAGATAGCGTATTGGGCTAAGAGGCATCTCAAAGCGCATGAAATGGCGAATAAAATGCACTATTAAACTTCTCGGCTAGGGCGAACAGAGACCCGATTAGATCATTTTATATTATGGTTAATTTAAGAATTCAACGAAATTCTATCACACTTGTTCAATTTACGTCGCTCCTATTTCAGATAGCGTATTGGGCTAAGAGGCATCTCAAAGCGCATGAAATGTCGAGTAAAATGTACTATTAAACTTCTAGGGTAGGGCGAACAGATAACCGATTAGATCATTTTACATTAAGGTTAATTTAAGAATTCAGCGAAACTCTATCACATTTGTTCAATTTATGTCGCTCCTATTTCAGATGGCGTATTGGGCTAAGCGGCATCTCAATGCGCATGAAATGGCGAGTAAAATGCACTATTAAACTTCTAGGATAAGGCAAACAGAGACCCGATTAGATCATTTTATATTACGGTTAATACAAGAATTCAGCGTAATTCTATCACATTTGTTCAACTACGTCGCTCCTATTTCAGACAGCATACTGGGCTAGGCGGCATCTTAAGGCGCGTGGAATGGCGAGTAAAATGCACTATTAAACTTCTATGATAGGGCTATCAGAGACCCGATTAGATCATTTTATATTTTGGTTAATATAAGAATTCAGCGAAATTCTATCACATTTGTTTAATTTACGTCGCTCCTATTTCAGAGAGCGTACTGGGCTAGGCGGCATCTTAAAGCGCGTGGATTGGCGAGTAAAATGCACTATTACACTTCTAGGTTATGGCAAACAGAGACCCGATTAGATCATTTTATATTATGGTTAATTTATCAATTCAGCGAAATTCTATCACATTTGTTCAATTTACGTCGCTCCCATTTCAGATAGCTTATTGGGCTAGGCGGCATCTCAAAGCGCATGAAATGACGAGTGAAATGCACTAGTAATCTTCTAGGGTAGGGCGAGCAGAGACCCGATTAGATCATTTTATATTACGGTTAATATAAGAATTCATCGTAATTCTATCACATTCGTTCATCATACGTCGCTCCTATTTCAGATAGTGTACTGGGCTAGGCGGCATCTCATAGCGCGTGGAAGGGCGAGTAAAATGCACTACTAAACTTCTATGATAGGGCAATCAGAGTCCCGTTTAGATCATTTTATATTTTGTTTAATATAAGATTTCAGGGAAATTCTATCACATTCGTTCAATTTACGTCGCTCCTATTTCAGATAGCGTATTGGGCTAAGCGGCATCTCAAAGCGTATGAAATGACGAGAGAAATGCACTATTAAACTTCTTGGGTAGGGCGAACAGAGACCCGATTAGGTCATTTCATATTATGGTTAATTTAAGAATTCTGCGAAATTCTATCACATTTGTTCAAGTTACATCGCTCCTATTTCAGATAGCTTATTGGGATAAGCGGCATCTCAAAGCGCATGAAATGGCGAGTAAAATGCACTATTAAACTTCTATGATAGGGCAATCAGAGACCCGATTAGTTCATTTTATATTTTGGTTAATATAAGAATTCAGCGAAATTCTATCACATTTGTTCAACATGCGTCGCTCCTATTTCAGATAGTGTACTGGGCTAGGCGGCAACTTAAAGCGCGTGGAATGGTGAGTAAAATGCACTATTAAACTTCTAGGGTAGGGCAATCAGAGACCCGATTAGATCATTTTATATTATGGTTAATATAAGAATTCAGCGAAGTTCTATCACATTTGTTTAATTTACGTCGCTCCTATTTCAGATAGCGTATTGGGCTAAGCGGCATCTCAAAGCGCATGAAATGGCGAGTAAAATGCACTCTTAAACTTCTAGGATAAGGCAAACAGAGACCCGATCAGATCATTTAATATTACGGTTAACATAAGAATTCAGCTTAATTCTGTGACATTTGTTCAACTTACGTAGCTCCTATTTCAGATAGCGTACTGGGCTAGGCGGCAACTTAAAGCGCATGAAACGGCGAATAAAATGCACTATTAAACTTCTAGGGTAGGGCAATCAGAGACCCGATTAGATCATTTTATATTTTGGTTAATATAAGAATTCAGGGAAATTCTATCACATTTGTTCAATTTACGTCGCTCCTATTTCAGATAGCGTATTGGGCTAAGCGGCATCTTAAAGCGCGTGGAAGGGCGAGTAAAATGCACTTCTAAACTTCTATGATAGGGCAATCAGAGTTCCGAATAGATCATTTTATATTTTGTTTACTATAACATTTCAGGGAAATTCTATCACATTTGTTCAATATACGTCGCTCCTATTTCAGATAGCGTATTGGGCTAAGCGGCGCCTCAAAGCGCAAGAAATGGCGAGTAAAATGCACTATTAAGCTTCTAGGGTTGGGCACATATAGACCCGATTAGATCATTTTATATTATGGTTATTTTAAGAATTCAGCGAAATCCTATCACATTTGTTCATTTTATGTCGCTCCTATTTCAGACAGCGTATTGGGCTAAGCGGCATCTCAAAGCGCAAGAAATGGCGAGTAAAATGCACTATTAAACTTCTAGGGTCGGGCAAACAGAGACCCCATTAGATCATTTTATGTTTTGGTTAATATAAGAATTCAGCGAAATTCTTTCACATTTTTTCAATTTACGTCGCTCCTATTTCAGATAGTGTACTGGGCTAGGCGGCATCTTAAAGCGCGTGGAAGGGCGAGTAAAATGCACTTCTAAACTTCTATGATAGGGCAATCAGAGTTCCGAATAGATCATTTTATATTTTGTTTACTATAACATTTCAGGGAAATTCTATCACATTTGTTCAATTTACGTCGCTCCTATTTCAGATAGCTATTGGGCTAAGCGGCATCTCAAAGCGCATGAAATGACGAGAGAAATGCACTATTAAACTTCTTGGGTGGGTCGAACAGAGACCCGATTACATCATTTTATATTATGGTTAATTTAAGAATTCAGCAAAATTCTATCACATTTGTTCAATTTACATCGCTCCTATTTCAGATAGCGTATTGGGCTAAGCGGCATCTCAAAGCGCATGGAATGACGAGTAAAATGCACTAATAAACTTCTAGGATAAGGCAAACGGAGATCCGATTAGACCATTTTATATTACGGTTAATATAAGAATTCAGCGTTATTCTATCACATTTGTTCAACTTACGTCGCTCCTATTTCAGATAGCGTACTCGGATAGGCGGCATCTTAAAGCGCGTGGAAAGGCGAGTAAAATGCACTATTAAACTTCGAGGGTAATGCAAACAGAGACCCGATTAGATCATTTTATGTATTGTTTAATATAAGATTTCAGGGAAATTCTATCACATTTGTTCAATTTACGTCGCTCCTATTTCAGATAGCGTATTGAGCTAAGCGGCATCTCAAAGCGCAAGAAATGGCGAGTAAAATGCACTATTAAACTTCTAGGATAAGGCAAACAGAGACCCGATTAGATCATTTTATATTACGGTTAACATAAGAATTCAGCGTAATTCTGTCACATTTGTTCAAGTTACGTAGCTCCTATTTCAGATAGCGTACTGGGCTAGGCGGCAACTTAAACCGCGTGGAATGGCGAGTAAAATGCACTATTAAACTTCATTGATAGGGCAATCAGAGACCCGATTAGATCATTTTATATTTTGGGTAATATAAGAATCCAGCGAAATTCTATCACATTTGTCCAATTTACGTCGCTCCTATTTCAGATAGCGTATTGGGCTAAGCGGCATCTCAAAGCGCACGAAAGGGCGAGTAAAATAGACTATTAAACTTATAGGGTAGGGCAATCAGAGACCCGATAAGAACATTTTATATTACGGTTAATATAAGAATTCAGCGAAGTTCTATCACATTTGTTCAATTTACGTCGCTCCTATTTCAGATAGCGTATTGGGCTAAGAGGCATCTCAAAGCGCATGAAATGGCGAGTAAAATGCACTATTAAACTTCTTGGGTAGGGCGAACAGAGACCCGATTAGGTCATTTCATATTATGGTTAATTTAAGAATTCAGCGAAATTCTATCACATTTGTTCAATTTACATCGCTCCTATTTCAAATAGCGTATTGGGCTAAGCGGCATCTCCATGCGCATGAAATGGCGAGTAAACTGCACTATTAAACTTCTAGGATAAGGCAAATGGAGACCCGATTAGACCATTTTATATTACGGTTAATATAAGAATTCAGCGTTATTCTATCACATTTGTTCAACTTACGTCGCTCCTATTTCAGATAGCGTACTCGGATAGGCGGCATCTTAAAGCGCGTGGAAATGCGAGTAAAATGCACTATTAAACTTCGAGGGTAATGCAAACAGAGACCCGAATAGATCATTTTATATTACGGTTAATATAAGATTTCAGGGAAATTCTATCACATTTGTTCAATTTACGTCGCTCCTATTTCAGATAGCTTTTGGGCTAAGCGGCATCTCAAAGCGCATGAAATGACGAGAGAAATGCACTATTAAACTTCTTGGGTAGGGCGAACAGAGACCCGATTACATCATTTTATATTATGGTTGATATAAGAATTCAGCGATATTCTATCGCATTTGTTCAATTTGCGTCGCTCCTATTTCAGATAGCGTATTGGGCTAAGCGGCATCTCAAAGCGCAAGAAATGGCGAGTAAAATGCACTATTAAACTTCTAGGGTAGGGCAAACGGAGACCCGATTAGTTCATTTCATATTATGGTTAATTTAAGAATTCAGAAAAATTCTATCACATTTGTTCAATTTACGTCGCTCCTATTTCAGATAGCGCACCCGGATAGGCGGCATCTTAAAGCGCGAGGAAAGGCGAGTAAGATGCACTATAAAACTTCTATGATAGGGCAATCAGAGACCCGATTAGATCATTTTATATTTTGGTTAATATAAGAATTCAGCGAAATTCTATCACATTTGTTTAATTTACGTCGCTCCTATTTCAGATAGCGTATTGGGCTAAGCGGCATCTCAAAGCGCATGAAATGGCGAGTAAAATGCACTATTAAACTTCTAGGGTAGGGCAATCAGAGACCCGATTAGATCATTTTATATTTTGGTTAATATAAGAATTCAGCGAAATTCTATCACATTTGTTCAATTTACGTCGCTCCTATTTCAGATAGCGTATTGGGCTAAGCGGCATCTCAAAGCGCATGAAATGGCGTGTAAAATGCACTATTAAACTTCTAGGATAAGGCAAACAGAGACCCGATTAGATCATTTTATATTACGGTTAACATAAGAATTCAGCGTAATTCTGTGACATTTGCTCAACTTACGTAGCTCCTATTTCAGATAGCGTACTGGGCTAGGCGGCAACTTAAAGCGCGTGGAATGGCGTGTAAAATGCACTTTTAAACTTCTATGATAGGGCAATCAGAGATCCGATTAGATCATTTTCTATTTTGGTTAATATAAGAATCCAGCGAAATTCTATCACATTTGTTCAATTTACGTCGCTCCTATTTCAGATAGCGTATTGGGCTAAGCGGCATCTCAAAGCGCACGAAAGGGCGAGTAAAATGCACTATTAAACTTCTAGGGTAGGGCAATCAGAGACCCGATAAGATCATTTTATATTTTGGTTAATATAAGGATTCAGCGAAATTCTATCACATTTGTTCAATTTACGTCGCTCCTATTTCAGATAGCGTATTGGGCTAAGTGGCATCTCAAAGCGCATGGAATGGCGAGTGAAATGCACTATTAAACTTATAGGGTAGGGCGAACAGAGACCCGAATAGATCATTTTATATTACGGTTAATATAAGAATTCAGCGTAATTCTATCACATTTGTTCAACATACGTCGCTCCTATTTCAGATAGTGTACTGGGCTAGGCGGCATCTTAAAGCGCGTGGAAGGGCGAGTAAAATGCACTACTAAACTTCTATGGTAGGGCAATCAGAGTCCCGTTTAGATCATTTTATGTATTGTTTAATATAAGATTTCAGGGAAATTCTATCACATTTGTTCAATTTACGTCGCTCCTATTTCAGATAGCGTATTGGGCTAAGCGGCATTTCAAAGCGTATGAAATGACGAGAGAAATGCACTATTAAACTTCTTGGGTAGGGCGAACAGAGACCCGATTAGGTCATTTCATATTATGGTTAATTTAAGAATTCAGCGAAATTCTATCACATTTGTTCAATTTACATCGCTCCTATTTCAGATAGCTTATTGGGATAAGCGGCATCTCAAAGCGCATGAAATGGCGAGTAAAATGCACTATTAAACTTCTAGGATAAGGCAAACAGAGACCCGATTAGATCATTTTATATTACGGTTAATATAAGAATTCAGCGTAATTCTGTCACATTTGTTCAAGTTACGTTGCTCCTATTTCAGATAGCGTACTGGGCTAGGCGGCAACTTAAACCGCGTGGAATGGCGAGTAAAATGCACTATTAAACTTCTATGATAGGGCAATCAGAGACCCGATTAGTTCATTTTATATTTTGGTTAATATAAGAATCCAGCGAAATTCTATCACATTTGTTCAATTTACATCGCTCCTATTTCAGATAGCGTACTGGGCTAAGCGGCATCTCAAAGCGCAAGAAATGGCGAGTAAAATGCACTATTAAACTTCTAGGATAAGGCAAACAGAGACCCGATTAGGTCATTTTATATTTTGGTTAATACAAGAATCCAGCGAAATTCTATCACATTCGTTCAATTTACGTCGCTCCTATTTCAGATAGCGTATTGGGCTAAGCGGCATCTCACAGCGCATGGAATGGCGAGTGAAATGCACTATTAAACTTCTAGGGTAGGGCGAACAGACACCCGAATAGATCATTTTATATTACGGTTAATATAAGAATTCAGCGTAATTCTATCACATTTGTTCAACTAACGTCGCTCCTATTTCAGATAGTGTACTGGGCTAGGCGGCATCTTAAAGCGCGTGGAAGGGCGAGTAAAATGCACTTCTAAACTTCTATGATAGGGCAATCAGAGTTCCGAATAGATCATTTTATATTTTGTTTACTATAACATTTCAGGGAAATTCTATCACATTTGTTCAATTTACGTCGCTCCTATTTCAGATAGCGTTTTGGGCTAAGCGGCATCTCAAAGCGTAAGAAATGGCGAGCAAAATGCACTATTAAGCTTCTAGGGTTGGGCACATATAGACCCGATTAGATCATTTTATATTATGGTTATTTTAAGAATTCAGCGAAATCCTATCACATTTGTTCATTTTACGTCGCTCAAATTTCAGACAGCGTATTGGGCTAAGCGGCATCTCAATGCGCAAGAAATGGCGAGTAAAATGCACTATTAAACTTCTAGGGTAGGGCAAACTGAGACCCCATTAGATCATTTTATATTTTGGTTAATATAAGAATTCAGCGAAATTCTATCACATTTTTTCAATTTACGTCGCTCCTATTTCAGATAGTGTACTGGGCTAGGCGGCATCTTAAAGCGCGTGGAGGGGCGAGTAAAATGCACTACTAAACGTCTATGATAGGGCAATCAGAGTCCCGTTTAGATCATTTTATATTTTCTTTAATATAAGATTTCAGGGAAATTCTATCACATTTGTTCAATTTACGTCGCTCCTATTTCAGATAGCTATTGGGCTAAGCGGCATCTCAAAGCGCATGAAATGACGAGAGAAATGCACTATTAAACTTCTTGGGTAGGGCGAACAGAGACCCGATTACATCATTTTATATTATGGTTAATTTAAGAATTCAGCAAAATTCTATCACATTTGTTCAATTTACATCGCTCCTATTTCAGATAGCGTATTGGGCTAAGCGGCATCTGAAAGCGCATCGAATGACGAGTAAAATGCACTAATAAACTTCTAGGATAAGGCAAACGGAGATCCGATTAGACCATTTTATATTACGGTTAATATAAGAATTCAACGTTATTCTATCACATTTGTTCAACTTACGTCGCTCCTATTTCAGATAGCGTACTCGGATAGGCGGCATCTTAAAGCGCGTGGAAAGGTGAGTAAAATGCACTATTAAACTTCGAGGGTAATGCAAACAGAGACCCGATTAGATCATTTTATATTACGGTTAATATAAGATTTCAGGGAAATTCTATCACATTTGTTCAATTTACGTCGCTCCTATTTCAGATAGCTATTGGGATAAGCGGCATCTCAAAGCGCATGAAATGACGAGAGAAATGCACTATTACACTTCTTGGGTAGGGCGAACAGAGACACGATGACATCATTTTAAATTATGGTTAATATAAGAATTCAGCGATATTCTATCGCATTTGTTCAATTTGCGTCGCTCCTATTTCAGATAGCGTATTGGGCTAAGCGGCATCTCAAAGCGAATGAAATGACGAGTAAAATGCCCTATTAAGCTTCTAGGATAAGGCAAACAGAGTCCCGATTAGATCATTTTATATTACGGTAAATATAAGAATGCGGCGTAATTCTATCACATTTGTTCAATTTACGTCGCTCCTATTTCAGATAGCTTATTGGGCTAAGCGGCAACTCAAAGCGCATGAAATGACGAGTGAAATGCACTATTAAACTTCTAGGGTTGGGCAAACAGAGACCAGTTTAGATCACTTTATATTATGGTTAATTTAAGAATTCAGCGAAATTCTATCTCATTTGTACAATTTACGTCGATCCTATTGCAGATAGCGTATTGGGCTAAGCGGCATCTCAAAGCGCATGAAATGTCGAGT